>CAWVNO010000848.1:30200-54734 GCA_963930645.1 Salticus scenicus | reverse complement strand
ACGAAGGAAAGATTTCTTCATTCCTTTTGAACGCTGCTCAACCATAAGAATTTATTAAGTTGATCAAAAGTTTTGTATAAAAAAAATTTAAGTAATAATCACCATTCGCAAAATGAGAGTTTATGCGTTAATAGTTAAAAAGTTTCGGAAGAGTTTTTCATTTTCATCGCAAAATTGCAATCATATTTAAACTCGCTCTGTTTTAGGATTTGGCTCAGGTGCAGGCGCTGGATCTGGAGCTGGTTCAGGATCAGGATCTGGTGCTGGAGGAGCTGGTTCTGGCGCAGGTGCTGGATCTGGTGCTGGTGCAGATAGTGGATCAGCAGCAGGTGCAGGTGCTGGTTCTGGAGCTGGATCAGCTGGTGGATATGGATCAAGCTTTGGTTATGGCGGTGGACTAAGAGGTAATTTTAATAACTTAACCTCAAATTTGTATAAGTTTTTTTTTATAATATCAGTCAATTTATTTTAATTGAATGAAGCTCATTGAATAATTACAGTGTTAGAAAATAACATCTGAAAACACTTACGACATTCCTTTGATTAGAGTTTATTCATCATTTTATGCATCAAGATACAAGTCTTGCAAGTAGATACTGTACAACAATTAAACTTCTAACAAAAAAGCTTTACTTTTGTAGTCAAATAAATATGAGTTATTATCTTTACGGACGGATGCTCCTTATGTATACAATGTAACTTCAAATTATGCAAATTGGAACTGTGTAATTTTTAATTCGTAACAGGTATTCATTTTGAGCAAAATGTAGTGCTTTACTATTTACACTCTTACCAACACGACATAACAGGGGCGTCAAATAAAATAAATTAAAGTTCGTTTATATATTTCGTCAATCAAAAAGAGCATTGAATACAATAGCTTCGGTAGTGTAATTTCAGGTATATGTATAGAATTCATGTCAAACCTGATTAATTATTCGCTCTATTTGCGCCGTCTGATTTAAGCCATCCTACAAAACATGTGTGTGTTTAAAATAAAAGGCTTTTTCCTCCGTATATGTGTTTGGCTTTATAACTGTTTCTCAAATGAAAAAAGTAATTCCCATGACATTTCATATTAGAATAATGATTTAATCGTATTGTTTATTAGATATGTGTGAAAACCTGTTATATGAATTTTTTTCAATTAAGAAAGTGATCATTTCAAGCAATTGTCCTATAAAATTTTAATTTTTGGAGGCTATTTAATTTTTAACTAATGTATTGTGGTAAGTTATTCAGTGTAGTGTTTGGAAAATAATTTATTTTACCCGGCATAGAGTTTCGAATGTTTTGGATAGACTTCCAGAAACAAAATCAGAAACTGCTGTCTGTATTTTTAAATACATTTGCTTTTTGTATTAAATGAGTTTTAAATACCTATAAACAAGGCAGTATGACAATTTAATAAGGAAACGCTAATTTTTCATCCATTTTCACAAAATTTTAACATATCAATGGTGATGAATATTTTACAATTCTTTGCAACATCTGAAAAGCTATTAAAAAAATTTTTTTAGTTGCGTTGTTCAGCAAAAAAAGGAACATTTTTCAATATTCGAGTTTGGTTTTTTATCACAGAAAACAATATTTCTTGTAAAACTAGATTTCAGTTAAACTGGCATTTTAGACATCTTTCGGAGCACACTTTTCTTATAGAATTATTTTTCCCTACTTAGTCTTTACTCTGAGACTTTTAAACTTAGTGAATTAAAAAAATGTTTTTATTTTATTTTATTGTGTATGTAGCGTGAATTTCGCTGATCGGCATATACCTTTTCTGTATTTTCTCCCGATTCAAAAATATTTTCTTCAGTGATAAAGTGGTTTATTTTATCTTAATTTATTAAAATAAGGAAAAGAATCACCACTCTAAAAATTTTCAAAATCTATATTGTTTTCTTAATTGCATTTCAAATTTGGAAAGAGCTTATTATTATGAGAAATGAATAAAAAGTAAAAACACTTCTAATTTTTTTTTTTTAATCCTTAAAGAGATAATTTCGTTATTTTGAGAGTATAAGATTTAGTCAGTACTTAAATGATATCAATCAATTTGATTATCATCAGAGGAAAAATTATCTCAATCTTCTATTCCGTACACAAATGAGAAGTCTGGAAAATAGGACGAAGGAAAGATTTCTTCATTCCTTTTGAATGCACCTCAACCATAAGAATTTATTAAGTTGATCAAAAGTTTTGTATAAAAAAAATTTAAGTAATAATCACCATTCGCAATGTGAGAGTTTATGCGCTAATAGTTAAAAAGTTTCGGAAGTGTTTTTCATTTTCATCGCAAAATTGCAATCATATTTAAACTCGCTCTGTTTTAGGATTAGGCTCAGGTGCAGGCGCTGGATCTGGAGCTGGTTCCGGTGAAGGTGCTGGATCTGGTGCTGGTGCAGGTAGTGGATCAGCAGCAGGTGCAGGTGCTGGTTCTGGAGCTGGATCAGCTGGTGGATATGGATCAAGCTTTGGTTATGGCGGTGGACTAAGAGGTAATTTTAATAACTTAACCTCAAATTTGTATCAGTTTTTTTTTATAATATCAGTCAATTTATTTTAATTGAATGAAGCACATTGAATAATTACAGTGTTAGAAAATCTGAAAACACTTACGACATTCCTTTGATTAGAATTTATTCATCATTTTATGCATCAAGGTACAAGTCTTGCAAGTAGATACTGTACAACAATTAAAATTCTAACAAACAAGCTTTACTTTTGTAGTCAAATAAATATGAGTTATTATCTTTACGGACGGATGCCATCCTCCAAAACATGTGTGTGTTTAAAATAAAAGGCTTTTTCCTCCGTATATGTGTTTGGCTTTATAACTGTTTCTCAAATGAAAAAAGTAATTCCCATGACATTTCATATTAGAATAATGATTTAATCGGATTGTTTATTAGATATGTGTGAAAACCTGTTAGATGAATTTATTTCAATTAAGAAAGTGATCATTTCAAGCAATTTTCCTATAAAATTTTAATTTTTGAAGGCTATTTAATTTTTAACTAATGTATTGTGGTAAGTTATTCAGTGTAGTGTTTGGAAAAAAATTTACTTTACCCGGCATAGAGTTTCGAATGTTTTGGATAGACTTCCAGAAACAAAATCAAAAACTGCTGTCTGTATTTTTAAATACATTTGCTTTTTGTATTAAATGAGTTTTAAATACCTATAAACAAGGCGGTATGACAATTCAATAAGGAAACGCTAATTTTCCATGCATTTTCTCAAAATTTTAACATATCAATGGTGATGAATATTTTACAATTCTTTGCAATATCTGAAATGCTATTAAAAAAATTTTTTTAGTTGCTTTGTTCAGCAAAAAAAAAGAATATTTTTCAATATTCGAGTTTGGTTTTTTATCAAAGAAAACAATATTTCTTGTAAAACTAGCTTTCAGTTAAACTGGCATTTTAGACATCTTTCGGAGCACACTTTTTTTATAGAATGATTTTTCCCTACTTAGTCTTTACTCTGAGACTTTAAAACTTAGTGAATTAAAAAAATGTTTTTCTTTTATTTTATTGTGTATGTAGCGTGAATTTCGCTGATCGGCATATACCTTTTCTGTATTTTCTCCCATTTCAAAAATATTTTCTTCTGTGATAAAGTGGTTTATTTTATCTTAATTTATTAAAATAAGGAAAAGAATCACCACTCTAAAAAGTTTCAAAATCTATATTGTTTTCTTAATTACATTTTAAATTTGGAAAGAGCTTATTATTATGAGAAATGTATAAAAAGTAAAAACACTTCTAAATTTTTTTTTTTTTAATCCTTAAAGAGATAATTTCGTTATTTTGAGAGTATAAGATTTAGTCAGTACTTAAATGATATCAATCAATTTGATTATCATCAGAGGAAAAATTATCTCAATCTTCTATTCCGTACACAAAAGAGAAGTCTGGAAAATAGGACGAAGGAAAGATTTCTTCATTCCTTTTGAATGCACATCAACCATAAGAATTTATTAAGTTGATCAAAAGTTTTGTATAAAAAAAAAATTAAGTAATAATCACCATTCGCAATGTGAGAGTTTATGCGCTAATAGTTAAAAAGTTTCGGAAGTGTTTTTCATTTTCATCGCAAAATTGCAATCATATTTAAACTCGCTCTGTTTTAGGATTAGGCTCGGGTGCAGGCGCTGGATCTGGAGCTGGTTCCGGTGAAGGTGCTGGATCTGGTGCTGGTGCAGGTGCTGGTTCTGGAGCTGGATCAGCTGGTGGATATGGATCAAGCTTTGGTTATGGCGGTGGACTAAGAGGTAATTTTAATAACTTAACCTCAAATTTGTATCAGTTTTTTTTTATAATATCAGTCAATTTATTTTAATTGAATGAAGCACATTGAATAATTACAGTGTTAGAAAATCTGAAAACACTTACGACATTCCTTTGATTAGAGTTTATTCATCATTTTATGCATCAAGATACAAGTCTTGCAAGTAGATACTGTACAACAATTAAAATTCTAACAAACAAGCTTTACTTTTGTAGTCAAATAAATATGAGTTATTATCTTTACGGACGGATGCCATCCTCCAAAACATGTGTGTGTTTAAAATAAAAGGCTTTTTCCTCCGTATATGTGTTTGGCTTTATAACTGTTTCTCAAATGAAAAAAGTAATTCCCATGACATTTCATATTAGAATAATGATTTAATCGGATTGTTTATTAGATATGTGTGAAAACCTGTTAGATGAATTTATTTCAATTAAGAAAGTGATCATTTCAAGCAATTTTCCTATAAAATTTTAATTTTTGGAGGCTATTTAATTTTTAACTAATGTATTGTGGTAAGTTATTCAGTGTAGTGTTTGGAAAAAAATTTACTTTACCCGGCATAGAGTTTCGAATGTTTTGGATAGACTTCCAGAAACAAAATCAAAAACTGCTGTCTGTATTTTTAAATACATTTGCTTTTTGTATTAAATGAGTTTTAAATACCTATAAACAAGGCGGTATGACAATTCAATAAGGAAACGCTAATTTTCCATGCATTTTCTCAAAATTTTAACATATCAATGGTGATGAATATTTTACAATTCTTTGCAATATCTGAAATGCTATTAAAAAAATTTTTTTAGTTGCTTTGTTCAGCAAAAAAAAGAATATTTTTCAATATTCGAGTTTGGTTTTTTATCAAAGAAAACAATATTTCTTGTAAAACTAGCTTTCAGTTAAACTGGCATTTTAGACATCTTTCGGAGCACACTTTTTTTATAGAATGATTTTTCCCTACTTAGTCTTTACTCTGAGACTTTAAAACTTAGTGAATTAAAAAAATGTTTTTCTTTTATTTTATTGTGTATGTAGCGTGAATTTCGCTGATCGGCATATACCTTTTCTGTATTTTCTCCCATTTCAAAAATATTTTCTTCTGTGATAAAGTGGTTTATTTTATCTTAATTTATTAAAATAAGGAAAAGAATCACCACTCTAAAAAGTTTCAAAATCTATATTGTTTTCTTAATTACATTTTAAATTTGGAAAGAGCTTATTATTATGAGAAATGTATAAAAAGTAAAAACACTTCTAATTTTTTTTAATCCTTAAAGAGATAATTTCGTGATTTTGAGAGTATAAGATTTAGTCAGTACTTCAATGATATCAATCAATTTGATTATCATCAGAGGAAAAATTATCTCAATCTTCTCCTCCGTACACAAAAGAGAAGTCTGGAAAATAGGACGAAGGAAAGATTTCTTCATTCCTTTTGAACGCTCCTCAACCATAGGAATTTATTAAGTTGATCAAAAGTTTTGTATAAAAAAAATTTAAGTAATAATCACCATTCGCAAAATGAGAGTTTATGCGCTAATAGTTAAAAAGTTTCGGAAGAGTTTTTCATTTTCATCGCAAAATTGCAATCATATTTAAACTCGCTCTGTTTTATGATTTGGCTCAGGTGCAAGCGCTGGATCTGGAGCTGGTTCAGGATCAGGATCTGGTGCTGGAGGAGCTGGTTCTGGCGCAGGTGCTGGATCTGGTGCTGGTGCAGATAGTGGATCAGCAGCAGGTGCAGGTGCTGGTTCTGGAGCTGGATCAGCTGGTGGATATGGATCAAGCTTTGGTTATGGCGGTGGACTAAGACGTAATTTTAATAACTTAACCTCAAATTTGTATCAGTTTTTTTTTTATAATATCAGTCAATTTATTTTAATTGAATGAAGCACATTCAATAATTACAGTGTTAGAAAATAACATCTGAAAACACTTACGACATTCCTTTGATTAGAGTTTATTCATCATTTTATGTATCAAGATACAAGTCTTGCAAATAGATACTGTACAACAATTAAACTTCTAACAAAAAAGCTTTACTTTTGTAGTCAAATAAATATGAGTTATTATCTTTACGGACGGATGCTCCTAATGTATACAGTGTAACTTCAAATTATGCAAATTGGAACTGTGTAATTTTTAATTCGTAACAGGTATTCATTTTGAGCAAAATGTAGTGCTTTACTATTTACACTTTTACCAACACGACATAACAGGGGCGACAAATAAAAAAATTAAAGTTCGTTTATATATTTCGTCATTCAAAAAGAGCATTGAATACAAGAGCTTCGGTAGTGTAATTTCAGGTATATGCATAGAATTCATGTCAAACCTGATTAATTATTCGCTCTATTTGCGCCGTCCGATTTAAGCCATCCTACAAAACATGTGTGTGTTTAAAATAAAAGGCTTTTTCCTCCGTATATGTGTTTGGCTTTATAACTGTTTCTCAAATAGAAAAAGTGAATCCCATGACATTTTAATATTAGAATAATGATTTAATCGGATTGTTTATTAGATATGTGTGAAAACCTGTCAGATGAATTTATTTCAATTAAGAAAGTGATCATTTCAAGCAATTTTCCTATAAAATTTTAATTTTTGGAGGCTATTTAATTTTTAACTAATGTATTGTGGTAAGTTATTCAGTGTAGTGTTTGGAAAATAATTTATTTTACCCGGCATAGAGTTTCGAATGTTTTGGATAGACTTCCAGAAACAAAATCAAAAATTGCTGTCTGTATTTTTAAATACATTTGCTTTTTGTATTAAATGAGTTTTAAATACCTATAAACAAGGCAGTATGACAATTTAATAAAGAAACGCTAATTTTCCATCCATTTTCAGAAATTTTTACTGGCGCAGTATGTCCTTCTTGGGACCTTGCGCCATAAAAAGACACCAACCAACCACAAAATTTTATGATATCAATGGTGGTGAATATTTTACAATTCTTTGCAATAATAGAAATGTTATTAAAAAAAAATAATTCCATTGTTCAGAAAAAAAGGAAATGTTTCAATATTCGAGTTTGGTTTTTTATCAAGGAAAAGAATACTTCTCGTAAAACTAGCTTTGAGTTAAACTGGCATTTCAGAGCACACTTTTTTTACAAAATGATTTTTCCCTACAAGGACTTTACGCTGAGATATTTAAACTTATTGAATTTTTTAAAAAATGTTTTTTTTTTTTTTTTCTTTTCTTTTATTGCGTATGTAGCGTGAACTTCGCTGATGGGCATATTCCTTCTCTATACTTTTTCTCATCTCAAAAATATTTTCTTCAGTGATAAAGTGGTTTATATAATCTGAATTTATTAAAATAAATTAAAGAATCACCACTCTAAAAAGTTTTGAAATTTATATTGTTTTCCTAATTACATTTCAAATTTGGAAAGAGCTTATTATTATAAGAAATGTATAAAAAGTAAAATTACTTCTAATTCTTTTTTTATCCTTAAAGAGATAATTTCGTGATTTTCAGCGTATACGATTTAGTCAGTACTTCAATATTATCAGTCAATTTGATTATCATCAGAAGAAAAATTATCTCAATCTTCTCATCCGTATACAAAAGAGAAGTCTGAAAAATAGGAGGAAGGAAAGATTTCTTCATTCCTTTTGGGCGCAATTCAACCATAAGAATAAAAAATTTTGTATAAAAAATTTAAGTAATAATCACCATTCGCAAAATACGAGTTTATGCGCAAATAATTGAAAAGTTTCAAAATTTGTATCAGTTTTTTTTAATAATATCAGTCAATACATTTTCAATTCAATGGAACACATTAAATAATTACAGGTAACATCTGAAACACTTAGGACATTCCTTTGCTTTGAAATGATTCATCATTTTATACATGAAGTTATAAGTCTTTCAAGTAGATACAGTGCAACAATTAAGCTTCCTACAAATTTGCTTTATTTTTTTAGTCAAATAAACATGAATTAATATCTTTACGGACTATTTATATTAATGTATATAATCTAACTTCAAATAATGAGAATTAGAGTTGTGTAATTTTAAGTACGTAACAATTATTCATTTTGAACGAAATTTAGTGCTTTACTATTGCACGGTGCTTTACCAACACGGGAAAAGAATAAAAAAAAAATATTATAGTTTTAAAAAATTAAAGAACACGCTTTTATAGAAATGTGAACTAAAAAGCACAAAATATCTATCTTAGTATTAAAATTCAGGGTAAGAGAAAATCGTTGAGTGACACACCGTAATATTTACATACATTTAAATCTTTAATTAAAATAACTTAGAATTAAACAAAAACCATTTTTAAAAATTCTCTCCTGATTGGGATCGAACGCTGGACCTTTAGTCTCGCAGCGCGGCGTCGTACCTCAACGCCACATCGTTCGCGTAGGGAGAGCATTTTTTTTACAATATAAATTTTTTGTTTGCTCCCAGAGAAGTTACAAACAAACATACATACATACATACATACAGGTGAAGCTAATAAAAGCGTGTTAATAAGATTAGTTTATATATTTTGTCATTCAAAAAGAGTTGAATATAATTTATTCCCTATTTTTATTTTAGGTATATGTATATGAACGCATGTCATATTAGATTAATTATTTGTCTTTTTTGCTCAGCCAGCCTTTTTCTTCTCGTATATTAGTTTTTCTTTATAAGTATTTCCCAAAGTAAAAGACAGTTTCCACATGTGATTGCTTATTAGAAAGATGATTTAATCGGATTGCTTTTTAGATACTTGTGAAAATCTGTTAGATGTATTTGTTTCAAATTAAAAATGGATCATTTCAAGCAATTTTCCATTTAAATTTCAATTTTGTAGGCAGTTACATTTTTTACTCATGAACTGGGATAAGTTATTCGGTCTATTGTTTGTAGTAATATGTTTTTTAACCGGCTTAGAGTTCCGACCGTTTTTATTGAAATGCAGAAACAACATCAACACTTCAAACCACTAAATTTTTAAATACATTTCCTTTTTCAGAAAAATGAGTATTAAATTCGTATGTAATGTACAGTATCCCAGTTTAATAATGAAACGCGAGTTTTTTTACCTATTTTCAGAATAAAGAATTTCGATATGAATAATTTTACAGTTCGGTGGAATGCCAGAAGTGTTATAAATATACTTAAAAAATATATTATAAGCAATAAAATGAACATTTTCAGTTTCCCTGCTAGATTCTTATCAATGAAAAGTACAGATTCTCTTAAAAGTAACTTTCAATAAACTGTCATTTTAGAACTCTTTCAGAACACAATTTTTTGTATAGTAACTTTTTCCTATTAGGACATTTTATTTGGATTGTTGAACATATTGTATTTAAAAAATGATTTTTTATGTATAGTGTGTATAGCCTGAACTTCATTGATTGACACTTTTTTACTTCCATTACCCTACTACCGTAGGTAATGGAAGTATTGTATTCGGTCTGAAAATTCGATATCAGGTTTTCACCTGATTTACACGTTTTAAGGTCACCTGAGTCCAAAAAAATGGTTTTTATCAATTGGTCAGTGTGTATGTGTGTGTGTGTGTGTGTATGTATGTATGTGGAGAATCTTCTGACTATTATAGCTCAGAAACTAATAAAGATAGCGCTACGAAACTTTAGAATTGAAATACGTCTCGTGTACAGATGAAATTTCCAAATTTTGGTGAAAATTGAAAAACCGGAAGTGAGACATCGGAAACCGGAAGTGGGATCGTAAGTCCGTATCTCAAAAACGGCTCTAACGATTTTCTTCAAACTTGCTATATAAACACTCTATTAGATGTCCTTTTGAATGATATAGTTGGTTAGTTCAGGAAAATTGATAGGCGTCCTGTATAAATAGCTCAATTTCAGGTCTCCCAGGGGCGTTCCTTTAAAAACGGTTGCACGGATTTTTTTCAAACTCGCCATTTTAACGCACTTTTAAATATGTTTTTGTATGTAATTATTGTTTTTCTCTCAATAATTGAGTTTAACCGGAAGTGGGACCGTAAGTCTGTATCTCAAAAACGGCTTTAACGATTTTCTTCAACTTTGCTATATAAACACTCTATTAGATGTCCTTTCGAATGATATAGTTGGTTAGTTCAGGAAAATTGATAGGCGTCCTGTATAAATAGCTCAATTTCAGGTCTCCCAGGGGCGTTCCTTTAAAAACAGCTGTACGGATTTTTTACCTCGCTATATGTAAGCTTCGTTTAAATGTCTTTACATGTATATAAAGTTTCTCTAACCGGAAAAATTTTAGGTTCCTACTACTTCTTTAGGTTACTTTTATGTCTTCTTATCACATTATCTCCAAAAAATACATATAATGCGTGTAATAGTGGGTAATGGAAGTCGTGTGGCTGTTTCACACCAGATTTTTTTTTTTTTTTTTTTAACTCTCTTATAAATTCTTTACATTTTCTTCTGTGATAATGTGGTTTTTATATAGTGTTAATTTATTTAAATTTAAGAAAGAATAACTAGAATGAAAAAGGTATAAAATCTATATTGCTTGTTGATAATTTTATTTGTAGTTTAGAAGGAGTTTATTATTATGAGAAAAGCATAAAAAATAAATATATTTCTCGTACGTTCTTAATATGCAACTGCATTGGAATGTAGTGCTTTGCTATTACACTTTTACTAATACGGGTTAACACGGAGGAGTTTAAAAAAGTAGAAATAGTTTATGTATTTCCTTATTCGATAAAAGTAATGACTACAATCGTTTCCGAAATAATATACCTTGGTACCAAAGTCAGAGGTTGGATACTATGCGTTGTGTTCTTAATTTAATCTTTCTGAAAGACAGGAAATTACCTTTGCAAAAATAGAATAAATAACTTTATGTAGCAAGGCGTTAAAAATGAACTTTTAGTAAAAAAAAAAAAAAAAAAAAAAAAAAAAAAATGTTTTACAAATATATTTGATGTACAGTCGGTAACAAAAGTATCCTAACAGTAGCAAAAATTCCTTTGTAAAAAAAGAACACTTCATGCGGTTTTGTTAAATAAATCCTTGTCGAATCCTGTTCTTATTCAGTCTAAGTATGTTAAAAAATGCATATTTCTAATAAATAAAAATTGCAATTTTTTTATATTAAAAAAAAAAAAAAAAAAAAAAAAAAAAAGAAAAGAAAAGAAAAAGAACAACAAAACATGAAATAGGTTCAGTACATAAACAAAAAAAATTTCTATCATCATACATCATCCATCAATCTATCATATCTATCATATTCCAATGTAAGATTTTCATTAGTTTTTCAGAAAAGTGTACCAAAGTCAATAAGTGAAAAAATCCTTATAAATTAAATATGTATATTTATAATGCTCTTACAAAAAAAAAAAAAAAAAAAGAAAACCTGACATACATAAGAGTAAATAATTGACATCAAATCTGTACTGATAAGTATAAAGGATTTAAGTCCGAAAATGTCGATTTTGAGTTAAGTACATAGTCAGACTCAGAAAAAAATTCTCTATCGATTGGTATAAAGGATTTAAATCCATGTCATTTAGTCTTTGAGAAAATCCATTGGTAAAAAACGATTCAAGTTAGAAATTTAGCATTAATCTTTAGTATAAAATATTTAATTCAGTTTTTTCCCTTTATTAAATGAAGATTGACAATCACAGAATAGTATAAAGGGTATAAATCAACCTAATCCCTTTTTCCTAATCGATTCTTCTGATTAGTTTTTAGCTAGCTTAACTTTATTTTTCGTCTCCTGAAAAATCAAGAATATGGACTTAAATCCTTTATACTTATCAGTACAGAAATATTTTTTTGAACTTCTTGTTTATATCTCATAAACAATTTCTATGAATACATGCATAATTAAAAATGATATGGCTATTAAAGTTGCAACCTAAATTTCCCTCTTCTCGGTTGTCGCAAACGTCTCAGACCCCTTAAGCGGTTTTATCGATTCTAAAATTTAATTTGGTAAGTTCTGATTTATATACTAAGTATAGGTTTGCACGGGAATACTTTTAATGATCATTTTAGAGATGTTCAATTTTTAATTTGCGTTCCGAAGAATTCGACGCAGTTAACATTTTGAAAGTTTATGACCTTCTGATGTTGATCGATATCAGTATGGATAATTTTGATTGGGTTTTTTGAGTTGTTTTTTGATGATGATGATAAACTATTTCTCGAGCAGATCGATCGTTTTGATCCAATCAGAAATCATTTTAATAAATAAAGGGATAGGGCATATTATGTTAGGGATTTCGTTCTTGGTTGGAAAATCACTTATGTAAAATGATGAAACAAACATTATTAGTTTAAAAAATATACAACTAATTTTTCGGGCCGAAATATTTAAACACGTTACTTTATAGTACGAAAAAATGTGGCTGTAATTCATATTGTGCAGGTCCCCCTTTTCTTTTCTTTTCTTTTTTTTTTTTTTTTTTTTTTTTTTTGAGAAACATTGCGTAAAAAAATATTATTTTTTGCTATTTACTGACATTTTTCGAGGTATTTAATTTCAATTTGCTACTTTTTGAGATTTTTTGTGTCAAGTAGTGTCTAACGTTTTTTTTTTTTTTTTTTTTTTTCAATAATAATTTTTTTTTTTTTTTTCTGTTTTAAGTTATTTACTAATATAAAGTACAGAAAGTGGTGCTTTTTGACTGAATTTTTGAATTTTTTAGAATTTATGCTATAATTATATCTTTTGAAGTTCTCTGAATTGGGAAATTACATTTTTAGCTGCAAGTCTGTGCGTCATTTATCAGCCCAATTCAAAAACAGGCATTAACCTGAAGTGAAAATTTGATGTTATTCTATATCTGCATCACATGGCAAGATTCCCTTAAAATTTTCATAGATATTAGACGAATTGTCTGGTACAACAACGTAAAGAACTGTTCAAATAACTTACGTCTATAGGCAGACATTCTCATAGGTATATTTTAACTTCTGTAGACATCCCACTATAGAAATAAATATAACACTTCTTTCTTTCTTTCTTTTTTTTTTTTTTTTATCACAAAATCAAGATTCCTATAGAATGTGGGTGCGAATTATTAATTTATTTACTGGGCCAAAAAAAAAAAAAAAAAAAAAAAAAAAAAAATTCAGATATATTAGGGTTCTATATTGATATTTTTCGAAAACTTTTCGAAAAGTGTTGCATTATTAATTATTTTTTTTTCAGTGAAAATTTAAATGTACTTCTCGGTGTGTGTACAGTTTATAGGCAATATACAAGGCTACCCAGATGCAGGCGAAATATATTATTTTTTACTGCTCATAATAAATGATGGAAATGCTTTATTAAAATAAACAATGTTTATGGAAAATTCGTGGGATTTATAAATACTTTCTCTTACCTATATGATAGGTACAGTATTACATTTGAGTCAAGATTTCGATGCTCAGTTTTTGTTATACCTACACGATATCAGGTAGACTGCATCAGGATCTCAATTCTTCTGTGTGTTTGTATGCCTGATTTAAAAACAAATAATTACTGGAAAGTAAAATTTGGTAATTTGAATTCATATTATATAGGAAACCACGCAAAAAGTTTGACGGAGGTCAATTTGAAAGAGAATTGTGGGAGAATTCTTTCTACCTTTTTTCTTTGTTCAAAATTAGATAACACCAGAAAAATTATATTCTGTTTTCTTATTGATATCCTGTACTGGGGTCATTTGAAATTTTCTAGTAATATCGGTAAATGTCAAAGAAGGGTGTAGGTAAAAGTGCTCAAAAATATTATTATTATTATTATTATTTTTTTTTTTTTGATACAGACTTAGATGTTTAATAAATTTAGATGAAATTTTTATAAATCTAATTGATAGGAATTATAATAACCTTCAGAAAGAAATTAAGGCTAAATAAAATTGTTTTTAAAATATTTAAATATGAATGTGTATTTTTAAAAATAAAATCTAACCTTTCACCAGAAAAACTGTTCGAATTTTGCGTAAATTAATCTATTAAATTTGGTGCGCTATGCTTCATCATTTTAATAATAACGCTTCAGTAGTCAGCATTAATAAAACTTTCAAACTTAGAACTGTCAGACTAATAACAAAATTTCTTTTATTAAAAAGCCTAGTAAGGCAAAGTAATGTGTGTGTGACAAAAAATCAATTCTCTATTTATATTTCTGTTTTTGTCTTCGTATTTCTCGAGTTCTTCTTTCATTATTATTATTATTAGTAGTAGTAGTAGTAGTAGTATTGGGATTATAAATTTAAGTGAAAGTAATTGCTCCAAAAATATTCGAGAAAGATTGCTGGTCAGATTCGAGCTGCTTAAACGCTGCTCGAGTGCCAACAATTTTGCTGTTGAAAATTCATGTTTAATTATTCCTTCCTGAAATAATGTTTTCGAGTTATTCATTTTGTGGCGTTTGCTGGCAAAGATTTTTCCTTACAACTATCTTTTTACCCAATTCCCAACATTTTTTGATATTCAAACTTTGGCAATGCACCATTACAGTCTTTTTATATGTACTATGATTGCATAGCAGCCAAATATTATTATTTTTAAACACCAGTATTTTTTAAAGAAATTTCACTCCTCATTTAATCACTACTACAAAAACGTATAAAATATATGTATAAAAAAATACCGGTATCCAATAATCGTAACACCTGTCAACTATTTAAATTATAGAGTATAAATGTTTTAGTCATTTTCAATTTCCGATGAGTGAATATCTATAGCATTTTAAAACACAATCCTTATAAAATTTAATCAATGAAAAAGAAATTGCATGAATGGCTATAAATTTTCTCATGACTATTTCAAAACTTAAATCTTCAAACATTCTCTTTTAAGTCACTGCATAATTTGTATTCATATATTTAAGTCAAAATAATTTGCAGCTACTATTTACTTTTCCTAAAACTCTTGGGAAACTAATAAATATGGAAGGTATAAGTTAATATAGATAGTTAAAGGCAGCTCATAAACAAAAACTAATGCAGTAAAAGTTCATATATGAAAAATGTTGCATGTATATTTATAATTTCTTATTGAGTATTAAAAAGCTTATATGGTTTTATAAACGTTAATTTGAAAATGTTTATGAATATTCAGAAATAAAAGTACAATCGGTAACAAAAGTGTCCGAACACTAGCAAAAATTCCTATGTAAAAAAAGTATACTTCATACGGTTTTGTTAAAAAAATCCTTGTCGAATCCTGTTCTTAGTCAGTGTAAGAACACGATTCGATAAGGATTTATTTAACAAAACAGTATTAAGTGTACTTTTTTATATAGAAATTTTTGCTAGTGTTCGGACATTTTTGTTACCGACTGTAAATTCTGACTTTTTAAAATTTAATCAAAATATCTGCTTAAGATTTTCTAATTTAAAAAAAAATTATATATATATACATATCTGAAATTTTTAGGTTTGTATATATGAAATACATTCATGCTTGTTAAAGTATCAATTGTAATTAAATAAACGAATATTAAATGTATTTTTTTAATAGTAGGTTCAGGAGCTGGTGCTGGAGTTTATACTGATGCTGATGCTGGTACTGGAACTGGAGCTGGTACAGGTGCAAGTCCAATTGATGGCACAGTCTCAAGATTAGCTTCCAGTTCTGCAGTCAGTCGTGTTAGTAGTGCTGCTCAAGCGTTTGTGTCAAGTGGATCTCTCAACAGCGATACACTTTCTAGTTTGATGTCTCAAGTGTCTTCAAGTATTGCTGAAGTAAACCCTGAACTTTCTATTGGGGAAGTTTTGGTTCAAACACTTTTAGAAGTTATATCTGCATTAATTCACATAATTAGTACTATGTACAGTGGAAATGCTAATCCACCTGAGGAATCTCTTGATATTGTTGGGCAAGCAACCGCTGCTTCTATGGGTTGATGCTCTTTCAAAACTTCATGTAAAGTATTGTGTTTTTGAACAAATACATGATACACCTTAAAAGGATAAAATAAATATTTAATTGAGCATTTTTACTGGCATTTTTATTTTTAGTTAATACACCACACAACATTTTAATTGTGTTTTGCATAGCTGTTAAGTTTTTTAATTTATTCCAGAATGTTATTAGCCCCGCCCTTTTCCCACACCGTAATCTTTTTAGAGTAATTTTCTTCATATTTAATCTTAGATATATATTGAAGAGAATTTTTCTACAAATATTACGGTGTGAAAAAAGGGCTGGGCTGACTACGTTTCGGAATAAAATAAAAAATTTGGCAGCTATGGTTTTGTAAAAAATGTATTATAATACCGTACACAAAGTCATTGAATAATTTTTAATTTCTAAAATGTAATTAATTTTCTTAAAAGTTGAAGATTAAGTTTTAGAACATTATTAGGAAAATTTAATTATTTTTGCTATATTATGCTAAAATGAAATTGAAAGGTATGCTCCAATATGTCAAAATATTGGAAACGTATAAATGTTAATTCGAAAGATATTTGTTCTTTGTTAATATTACTAAAATAAAGTCATGCATAAATTCGTAGTAAATTCTATATGTTTTTAGGCTCTCTGAATTTGAAAATTGCATTTTTAGCATTAAGTCTGTGTGCTAACAATGTAATTCGGAAAAATAACAGAAAGTCCAAATACGGTGTTCTATATTTGTACCTGTTTCATACGGAAAGATTGCCTTAAAAATTTCCCAGATATTGAATAAATTGTCCGGTACAAGGGTATACAAAACAGTTCAAATGAATTACGTCTACAAGAGAAATTCCATATACAGTCGGTAACAAAAGTGTCCGAACACTAGCAAAAATTCCTGTGTAAAAACAGTACACTTCATACGGTACTGTTAAATAAATCCTTATCGTATCATGTTCTTGGACTGACTAAGAAGAGGATTCGACAAGGATTTAATTAATAAAACCGTATGAAATTTACTTTTTTTACATAGGAATTTTTGCTAGTGTTCGGACACTTATGTTACCGACTGTAATTCGAAAACAAAATAACAGAAAGTCCAAATACGTTATTCTATATTTGTGTCTGTATTATACGGAAAGACTGCCTTAAAATTTCCCCAGATATTGAACAAATTGTCCGGTACAAAGGTATACAAAGCAGCTCAAATGAATTACGTCTACAAGCGAAATTCCATATAAGAGATTTTAAATGTCTGCATACAAAACAATACTCAGATATACAATGAATATAACACTTATATTTCAGAGAACAAGTTCATGATTCCTATAGAATGCAGCATGCAAATCCCTCATTTATTCGCAGGGCCAAGCAAAATAATTCAGATATATTAGTGTTTTTGGCAGGTATTTTATATCGAACGAAGTGCATTTTAACTTGTGTTATACATCCTTTTTTAACTGTACTAAATTTAAATACATTACGAGGTTCATATACAGTTTATCGCTCATGGTTACCCAAATATAGCCGGATACATTTTCTATGTACTAACTCTCATGGTTTTGTAACACCAGTATTTTTTATTTATTTATTTTTTTTTTTTTTTCTAAAAAAAATTCATTATGTTTACTCGCAGAAAATTGCTAAAACACTTATTAAAAATTTCTATTACAAATTTCCGGTAGGAAAATAACGGAAAAATTGGAAGATATAAAGAAACAATAAAACATTTCTCTTTGAAACTCCCTGTAATAAATTTCAAATCATAATTTTTTAATATTTTACGCTATTTTCATTCTATTTTTATTGCAAAGCTTTCTACGAATATGATAGGATATTTATTCGTGTTTTTATTTTTATAATAGTGGTCAAATATTTAATAATTTTGTATCCTGCTATCTTTTATTAATTTTATGAAAGCAATATTTTTTTTAACATTTATTAAAATATAATATGGGGTCCGTTTCAGCTATAATTATATATATATTTAAGAAAATCGTAATTTTATTTCAGTTACGAAAAATGTACCAAACATTTTATTTAATGAAAATAAATACGCTCCTCATTTTTAAATATTTACTTTGAAACGTACAAAACAACCATCATGGCTAATTAGAAAAAAGTATTTTTACATTCTCTTACACGTATACGATTGTTTTGGAGTAAACAGTTTTTTATTGAGTTTTTGGTATAACTCCAAATTTAGAGGCTTCAGGAATAATAATAATAATAATAATAATAAAAACATGTTTTTTAGTAGTGCGTATGTGTGTGTCTATTTGTATGTCTGTATGTGTGTGTGCGTGCCATTCTGTACGGTTGTCTTTGTGTATGCTTGTGAGTGCGAGAATCTGTTATTACCATAACTGAAAAAAAATCATCAGGAAGTCCAAACTTGGTATTCTAGATTTTTACCGTATAAAGTTATTACCTAGAAAATTGAACTTAATTTGGAGAAATAAATAGTGTATAAGGACATTCATACTATTCAAATACATTGAATTTATGAGTAAAATTCATTTCTGTACAATTAAGCAGTTTTGTACTAAACAATACAGAAAAAACGCCAGATATTTATAAGAAGAAAGTCATGTTTTGTATTTGTGTGTGTGCCAGTCTGTGCGATTGTGTGTTTGTGTGTGCGAGAATCTGTTATTACCATAACTGAAAATAAAATCATCCGGAAGTCCACACTCGGTATTCTAGATCCAATTTTGTATTATATGAAATTATTACCTAGAAGATTTTTTATTTCATTTGGACAAATTGTCATTGTATAAAAACATTTAAAAAAAATTCAAATACATTGAATTTAAGAGTAAAATTTCTTTTTTCTACATTTAAGCAGTTTCGGACTAAACGATACGGAACAAACGGAAGATTTTTATAAGAAGAAAGTCATGTTTCGTACAGAACATATTATATTTACCACCGTTTACGTAACCATTAGAAAAAAATTCAGATATATTAGAATTATGGTACGAAATAGACCGAAGTGCATTTGAAGCTGTGTTATAAAAATTTTGCTGTGCAAAATTTAAGTACAATATCTGGTTAAATTTACAATCAATATACCCAACTTAGTGCAGTATGCTTTAAAGAATTATACTTTAAATAAATCCCAGAATTATTTCAAATATACAGTTTTATTTCAATAATTTTTAATAAATGTAGCGACAATATTAAAATTCAGGTGTAGGGTGCTCCCAATGTATCCCAATTGACAACCCTAGTTGACGATTGGGCATTCATATATGAATTGTATATTATCTGCAACTGTAAATACGTAAATCTGAAAATGTGTCAATTTGGAACCTGTCTAAAGTGACCACTCTAGGGACCGGCTAAAATAGTCACTATATGCAGGTGGTCACTTTATAAAGTCTCTTTAAAATTGGAAAATGGTCACTTTAGTCAGGAAAATGGTCACTTTAGTCAGGTGGTCACTTTACCAAGGTGGTCACTTTTACAGGTTCCACTATTTGAGTTTGTAGACTTCAATGTGTTAATACGTAAACTTATATTTATATTGTTTTTTTCGTTAGCTGTGACCCTGCTCACCTATGCGCATGCGTGAGGTCTGCATTGATTTTGTTAAAATAGGGTAGAAGCGTAGAAGATGAGAGAATGTTTACATTTTACGAGTGAGAGATAAGTTGCGGTTTCTTTTTTCTTTTTTTTTCTTTTCAGGACATTATTGAATTTTGAGGCGATACTTCTTCGTTATATTCGTATAAAGGCAAAATGCTGATTTTTCCCCCTTGTAATTTTTAAATAAGTGTAGAAGATCAGTTTTATTCTTCGATGCAAAATAAAATCCGTAAACTTAAAAGTAAATGCCTGTTTTCTTTCTTCTTCTTCTTTTTTTTTTTTTTTTTTTCAGTTAAAATTATTTTTATTTGCTTACTTGATCTCTAAATTCGTACTATATCTGTCATACCTGAACACTTGTTTCATGCACTGATTATAGTAGTAAATTAATTAAAAATGACTTAAATTAGGTAAAATTTACATAATTCATGAATAAAAGAAGAGAAAAAGAACAACGTTTACAGTAGACTTTACCTGTAGTAAAAGTAATATATTTTTTTCTTTTAAATTATACTGCTAAAATAAAAATACCATATTTTTGGATCTCTATTTTACAGAAATTTACAGAAAATCGTATTTAAATCAAATCATTAGATTTTTTTATCATGATTATTTTACATCTTTTATTTTTCGCGCATATTGTCATATAAATTACATTTAATAAAATATTGTTAATTAAAATTTACCTTTAAATATCATCGTCTTCATAAAAAGAAAACGAACACGTGTAGACGAAAAGCGCATTTGGCTAAGTGCCCATCTCATTCAACGCATCACCCCTTTTCCGAGTAGGATCGTTCCGCGAGAGGTAGACATGGTTTACGAAAACGGACAGTACGAGGCGTTTAAAGTTTACCAATGATAAATAAATACAATTGCACCAGATATCACCCCACTGGTATTGAATGATATGTGGTGCAGCAAGCAACTAATTTTTATCTGCTTTAAAATGTTTCATAAATTCATTTTTGCAGTTTTCATAAATTCATTTTTTGAAAACCATTAATAAATTGTTGGTTAAAAAAAAACTAATCAACAATTTTCTAATCCTTTTATGGTTAATGCCATGCCAGTTGATCGTGCTAGGATCCTAGGTGTTGCTTCCGTAGAAGTCCGATTTTCTGAACTATTTACATCCATCTCTTTATATTCAAGTCATCTTCTTTTTATGATCAGTAAATTCAATAGTAATCTTATATACACTGCATTTTTTAAATTATACAAATTTTACATTAAAGATTATTATAAGAATAGTAATCAAAATTAACAGAACCATTAAAAATTTCTCAATATAGCAATATATGCAGCCGGAAAGACAATGAATTTCTCAAACATAAAAAAAATTCAAATTTAACTTAATGTTTGCAACCATGATGTTAGTAGCACAGCAATATTGGACCAGTACCGCCAAGTGTTGCGCAAAATCAACAAACATAGCTGCCAACATCCTAATTAAGATTCTAGAATATTGTTAATGCCCACCTTTTTTTTCACACCAGTCTTTTTTAATGTACGTTTCTTGTTGTTTCATCTCAAAACATAGTTTTCAACATTTTAATCTATTCCGGAGTATTTTTAACCCTGCCTTTAATTCGCATCACTTTATCTATAGAAAAAATTTCTCTAATATACAACTTCATTAAAATAAGAAAAAAATAATAATAAAAAATAAGTGGTAGGGAATAAGGGCAGGACTAAAAATAATCCGGAATAATTTAAGACGTTGGCAGCTATGCGTAAATACAGATTTTCAGAAAATTACTCTAAATGTTACGTGGTGTAGAAAAAGGGCCAGATACAAAGAGCGTATCAGATTAGGTTGGTAGCTATGGACAAGCATCGGAAATGATTGCATTTTTTACCAACCTTATATAATCCTATCTGATCTTACACGATGTTGCACCTATAATCTTGAATTTTTGGAAAAGTTCGATATTTGATTTTAAATTTAAATTTCCTTTTCCTTTCTTTCTCTTTTTTCTTTTTTAATAAAAATAGAGGAAAGGAAATAATTTTAGCAGCATTATGTAATTTGACAGGTACGACGTACAGTCGGTAACAAAAGTATCCGAACACTACCAAAAATTCAAATTAAAAAAAAGTAGAGTTAATACTGTTTTGTTAAATAAATCCTTGTCGAATCATGTTCTTAGTCAGTCTAAGAACATGATTCGACAAGGATTTATTTAACAAAACAGTAGTAACTCCACTTTTTTTATATAGCAATTTTTGCTAGTGTTCGGATACTTTTGTTACTGACTGTACATCGATATTGAACGATATCACTGTGCTACTATGGGAGAAATTGAACATATTGGGCAGGTTTCAAGATGATATCGTCATTCCCTCATTTGTATGTATATCAATTTGTTTATTAAAAATATAGAATGAGTAGTTTTATTTTTCTTAAAGGGATCATTTGAAATTGCGTATTATTTCTTTTTAATTTTAATTTTGATTACAAAGTTTCGAAGCTAGAAATGTAAATTTTATCACTCTCTCACTAACCCATATATAACGAAACTAAAATGTCTATTTTATTATTTTTATTAAAGAAATTTAATCTTTTAGCATCGCGTGATGTCGTTAGGAGTCAAAATGAATCATAGATCCTATATTATGATTATCCTAATATAGAGTCTAAAACTCTAGGGTGAATGCATTTCTGTAAACAGCTGCTTGATTTGAACCTCCGGCCTTAGTAAAACGCAGTAAAAGTTATTTATTTTTTTAAATAATCAAAACTTTTCATTTATAAAAAAAAATTCTGTTTAGGGGAGACCCGCTTATTATGGACCATCATGTAATACGGACCATGAGGAAATTTGTATGTTCAACATTAGATGGTCAGATCATCTCATTGCCTTTTGTGAATATTATTGTTGCACAAACCATGGAGTGACCTGTACATGCATACTTGTATTTGGACGATTATGAAATTGAGTTTTCGGTTCATATCATCATTGATGTAACAAGTATGTTAAAATGGAAGTATTACTTTCTGCTGTTCGGTATTTGTAATAAAATTTTCGCGTTAATAGTAGCAAATGTACTTATTTTATGAACAATTTAGACATGCGTTTCATGGGCATCAATTTGCATTGCGATTTTTGATTGGAAAACACGTTGCTCTGTTTACGCGTGTATTACGAATCATGCTGCGTTGTGTAATATGGACCAGTGGTCCATAATAAAAACAGAGAGATTTTGTTAATGCTCGGCGTACATATGTCGCATACTCAAAATCTTGAGGCTATAGAATAAGCCAGGCATGCAGAGGTAATCAAATTATCACTTCTTTCGCACACTACTCATTGTATATAACTTTTTTAGACCTCCCCTGTTTTTTTTTAACTATTTCCTTTTTCGTCCATTTGTACTATTCCTAAGAGATGTACAAGTGTGTGAGGGAACATGCTGGACAGTTCGTTTCACAATTCCAAGTGTGTCAACTGTTGGCGAACGGGAAGGACCACTATGGACCACTTGGTCCATATTACACATTTGTTCGTGTAATATGGACCACCGATACGTAAATAAAATAATTATTTCTGCAATTATTAATAGTTCCCAGAGTACTTTACCAAGTTTAAATAATGCAACTATGCAATTGTAATGAGAAGCCACCAAATTAAATCTTTTTATTTCGATAATTTAAGTTTTATGAGCATTCTTGCTTAGGGGGTCCATAATACACGGTTCTCCCCTAACCCTTAACTTTCTCGGCATAAAACTATTACTTTTATAATAATAGTATTTAATGAAATATTTTACAGTCCACCTGGATATCTAAACATCAAAAGTGTCAGTAAAAATTCATCTGCTTTTTTTAGGCCTGACTATTGCACAGACCAATTAATATTGGAACTAATTATAATAAGAAAAAACCCTTACATACTTCATGGTAAGCCGTAACTCGTTTTTACCGGGGTATCCCGGCTTGCTCACTGGCACTTGCGGTGTCAGAAGCCCACAGATTATTATACAAATAGGACACTCCCGTAAATTCTTCGGTAACCAAAATTTCACAGCAACGACCCTATTGTCAACGGCTGTAAGTTTCTCGAGCTCTCCAGCTTACGCAATCGCTTGTCTTACTTTTATTGTATCTATGATCACATCGTAATATTAGTGAAACGTTAAACCTAACATCCAACCAAGTAACCATTGTATTGATGTTTACGTTTGGCAACTTTGTTATTGTTTACGAACTTGATTGTCGTAAGCAATTTATTTTAAGAAGCAAGTACTAAATATTAAGGAAATAAATTTCGAAAATATACATAAATCTATGATATTTTTTTCATTTTGAAGCATTTTGTATTATTTAAACCAAGCAAGGTTAAGTATTTAAGATTTCACATTGCTATTTCAGAGTTGCAGTTTTTATTTTAATCTGTACTTGAATAAGAATATGTTTGGCAAAATATATTTTAAAACATAATAAAAATTAATTTTATTTCTTAGCTGTGAGTGTTTTTATAATGATTTTGTGAATTCAAAAATAATAAAAAATGAAGAAAAAGAAAACTTTACATTCTAACCTGCTACTAACTAATCGCGAAAGAGAATAACAATGTTCGATCAAAGATGCTAATCGTGTAGACTTCACACATGCACTTTCCCTCTGTTGACACTAGTGGTGCCACTATATATCCGGTTCGCGTTTTAGCTTCACTGTCCTATCTCTAGAGTAATCTGTGTAGAAGCCTTGCTTAAGTGCCGGGGAGCAAGCCGGGGTACTCCGGTGAAAACGAGTTACGGCTTATCACAAAGTATGTAAAGTTTTTTCTTATTATAATTAATTGAAGTCTTCGTG
>CAWVNO010000848.1:0-30000 GCA_963930645.1 Salticus scenicus | reverse complement strand
GATCCTAGGTGTTGTTTCCATAGAAGCCTGATTTTCTGAACTATTTACATCCATCTTTTTATATTCATGTCATCTTCTTTTTATGGTCAGTAAATTCAATAGTAATATACACTGTATTTTTTAAATTATAAACATTTTATATTAAATATTATTATAAAAATAGTAATCAAAATTAATATATTAAACAGAACCATTAAAAATTTCTCAATATAGCAATATGTGCAGCCAAAACGGCAATGAATTTCCCAAACATAAAAAAAATTCAAAATTGACTTAATGTTGGCAACTATGATGTTAGTAGCACATCAATATTGGACCAGTACCGCCCAATGTCGCGCAAAATCAAAAAACATAGCTGCCAACATCCTAATTAAGATTATAGAATATTGTTAATGCCCAGTTTTTTTTCACACCAGTGATTTTTTAGAATACGTTTCTTGTTATTTCATCTTAAATCATAGCTTCCAACATTCTAATTTATTCCGCAGTACTTTTAACCCTGCCGTTATTTCGCAGCACTTTATTTACAGAAAACATTTCTCCAATATATAACTCCAATAAAATAAGAAAAAATTAATAATAAAAAATAAGTGGTATGAAATAAGGGCAGGACTAAAAAAAATCCGGAATAATTTAAGACGTTGGCAGCTATGCGTAAATACGTATTCACAAAATTACTTTAAATATTAAGTGGTGTATAAAAAGGGTCAGATACTAAGAGTTTATTGGATTAGGTTGGTAGCTATGGACAAGCATCGGAAAAGGTTACCTTTTTTTACCAACCTTATACAACCTTATCCGATCTTACACGATTTTGTACCTTGAAATAATAATCTTGATCTATAATCATGAATTTTCTGAAAAGTTCGATATTTGATTTTAAATTTAAATTTCCTTTTTCTTTCTTTCTTTTTTTTTCTTTTTTAATAAAAATAGAGGACAGGAAATAATTTTAGCAGCATTATAAGTATTGTAAACCGGTATACAATGTAATTTGACAGGTACGTACAGTCGGTAACAAAAATATCCGAACACTAGCAAAAATTCCTATTTAAAAAAAGTAGAGTTAATACTGTTTTGTTAAATAAATCCTTGTCGAATCATGTTCTTAGAAGAACATGATTCGACAAGGATTTATTTAACAAAACAGTATTAACTCTACTTTTTTTATATAAGAATTTTTGCTAGTGTTCGGATACTTTTGTTACTGACTGTACATCGATATTGGACGATATCACTGTGCTACTATGGGAGAAATTGAACATATTATAATTTAACATAGGAATTTTTGCCAGTGCTCGGATACATTTTCTGCCGACTGCATTTGCAAAGAACTTGCAAAATTTACGTCATCGAAGTTGCAAGCGCTCCGTTTGTATGTAACCCTCAGCTTCACTGTCCTGTCTGTATATTAATCTGTGCAGAAGCCTTGCTTAAGTGCCGGTGAGCAAGCCGGGGTACTCCGGTGAAAACGCGTTATGGCTTACCATGAAATATGTAAAGGTTTTTTCTTATTATAATCGATTTAATCCTCATGAAAGCAATAATTTTATAATATTGTAGCACCCTGTTCTTAGATTATAGCAAAACTAAAATTTCTATGAAAATAGATCCTAATTCTTATACTTTGTTTTCTCTAATCTCGTATTGAAAAGGGGATCTGTGACAATCCTCGGACGAGCGGCATAGGCATCATTATATGAACTCTCTTTATTTTACGTAACCAGGTTACAAAAAACACACCATTTAATGTATAAAGGAAATTAAATGTATATATTAAAATAATGTAATGAATTGCATGACTTATGAAAATATTATTCTTAAAACATCAAAATATTGCTTAAAATGCTAGAAGTTGTTCTATTAATCAAATAAAAAACAAATACACCCCGCGACAAAAAGATAGGTACAAAGGGTTTGATTTTTCATAAAATAACATTATCTAAATTGTGCGTATCATTCATTACTGTCATAAAATAACACTATTACCGGACTAATTTTTGTTTTAAGACTAATTTAGACTAAATTTTTTCTAATTTAAGACTACACTCCGCGACAAAAAGATAGGAACAAAGGTTTTTTTTTAAATTTTTCATAAAATAAATTATCTAAATTGCGCTGATCATTTATTATCATAACAAAATATTATCTTATCAAAAACATATTAAATATTTGAAACGTATTCAAAATATTCACATTCAAAATAATCATATTAAAAAAAAAAAAAAAAAAAAAAAAACATTGTTTCTGTCTTTTTGTCGCGGTGTGCAGTCTTACATTAGAAAAATTTTAGTCTTAAAATTTTTCTAAATCAGTCTTAAAACAAAATTTAGTCCGGAAATAGTGTTATTTTATAATAATAATAAATGACAAGCACAATTTAGATAATGTTATTTTATGAAAAATCAAAGAAAAAAACCCTTTGTACCTATCTTTTTGTCGCGGGGTGTACATACGGTAGGAGCCGCATTTAACAAGAAATTAGGAATACAGATGAATGCTCGTTAAATCCGGTCGCTCGCTAAATCCAAACTCGAGTGCAATCCGCGATTGTAATGAAATGCTTGCCCTCTGGTGGACTAAGATGAAATTACAATAAACATGCTTTAATTCGGCTTCCATCCAGCCGCCATTGCATGCCGATGTTTAGTTTCACATATATTTATTGAATAAAAATTAATAAATCCGGTAAAAAAGATAACACATACTGTTGTGTGCTCCAGTGTAACTCCAAAGGACCAAGAAATCCAGAATTAAGCTTCCATTTATTTCCAAATGACAAATTAAAAATTTCAGTTGCTTCGGCTAATGGAAGTAAAGAATTAATCAGATGATTTGAAACTAATATTTGTTCAGCTTCAGTTAAAAATCTACTTCCGATCGAACTTTGAATAAACTGAAATTTTTTTTCCAAAAGCAATCAATTTTCCATGATGTAATGGCGGAGAAATTATAGTACGAATATTAAGTAGATTAACAAAAAGAGCAATAATACATACACATGGCTATTATATTTACTAACAAAAAAAAAAAAAAAAAGCTGAAAAAGCGCCATCTATCGATCATTACAAACGCGGATAACACTTTCTTGAATTGTTTAAAAAATTTGTTTCATTTAACTTTCACCTTAAAACGATTGATGCATGGAATGCGTCATTATTAATTTAATTATTAAATACAAATTATTAAATTATTAAATGCATTTCATTATCGGTATTCTCTAATGCTACATAAGCTGTTTAAGATTTTGTGACGGCAACGCAGCACAAACGTATGAGAATGTTTCAAATATGTTTATTGAAATTTTATTTTTCCGACTGAGTGAAAATAATGCCTGGACTGGGAGTCGAACCCCGGAACTTTGACTTACAAAGTCAAGGCTCTACCAATTGAGCTATCCAGGCCGACAAACCGGTCGGCATTACTCACTCAGACAACCTTTAGGCAGGCAACCTTTAGGTGGATAGCTCAATTAGTAGAGCCTTGAGCTTGTGAGTCAAAGGTCCGGGGTTCGACTCCCGGTCCAGGCATTATTTTCACTCAGTCGGGAAAATAAAATTTCAATAAATATGATTTTCTTCCAATCAGTTGATTGTGTGATTTTAATAAAAATTGTGTTTCAAATATGATTTTTTTTTTTTTTTTGCAAGTCATTGTACAGTCGGTAACAAAAGTATCCGAAGTCAGCCTAAGAACATGATTCGACAAGGATTTATTTAACAAAACAGTATTAACATTAATTTTTTTATATAGGAATTTTCGCTAGTGTTCGGATACTTTTGTTACCGACTGTAATTACTTGTTTTTCTTTTTTTCTTTCTTTTCGTCTTTCATCACTCTCGCAATGATAGGATTCCTGCCAACATTCTGATTAATTCTCTTCAGTATTTTTAGAACCCACTCCCTTTTGCACACCACTTTATTTTTAGAGTAATTTTTTTAAATATAATTACGGTTAAATAAGACAGGAATCGTACTCTCCGCCCTTTTTTTCGGAACACTGTCGGTGATAAGAAATTTCCACCTTTTTTGCCACCACTAATTTTATGCAGAAATCTTTATGGTATTAATATGTTGCGATTAAATAAGAAGGATACTATTATATAAAAATAGTGGTAGCAATAAAAACAGAACTTTCTTATTACCGAGAGTGTCCTGAAAAAAAGCTAAGTATACGTAATTCTGATAAGAAAAAAAAAAAAAAAAAAACTCTAAATAAAAGACTGCTGTGAAAAAAAAAAAAGGGCAGGTACTAACAATACTATGGAATATTTATTAAAATGTTGGCAGCTATGTGATGGTCTCGGGGGAAAAGATGTTCTTCGTTAAGACATACCTGGTAATATTTATAATTTATTCCAGAGTATTAGTAATTGCCACCATTTTTTCACACCAGCATTTTTAAATATCATTTTAATTTTTATTTCGTGGTAATTACATATTATAGAAAATTTCTCAGCAAGCAAAGTGATCTGATGAAAAGGCGGGTTTTAACAGAACTCTGGAATAAATTATGATTATTACCAAGTATAGTTAAATTATTGCAATGAACTTTATTGTACTGATCTGTTGTACTTATTCATGTACTCAATTTTTAAGAATGAATGTTTTTTCTTTGCAAGAGTTATTGGAAAATTTCAAGGAAAACAGTGTATTTTTCAATTAAAAAAAATTATTTTCGTTGTTTCTGTAAATACCTAACGTTTCATAATTTACGTCCTAGCAAAATTAAGTCCATACAAAGTAAAAAAAAAAAAAAAAATGCTTGCAAAAAAAGTGTACACCACGGCATTTAAGACTTTACAGAACAAAATTTCCCATTTTCTTAACAAATCCAGAAACTAATTTAACTGTTTGAAGCATGGGGATATGTTATATACCTATTAGTGTTTTATCTCTAACCAGTTTCGACAAATTTAAGGACTTTTTTATTCAATATCTACCACTAAATTTTAATTATAACGCTTGCATAATCACTTCGAATATTAATCGTGTGTCATGTCCATGGTGTCACTCTCATTCAAGTTTTCCCCTTGCCTTCCCACTTTGAGGCCGTTTGCTTTTTTTCGTAGTGCTGCCATCTATCGGTAATTTATGTAAATACTACTTGCTAAATTTTTAGTTCCTCCATTTCAAATTGTTAAGTGCTGCCACCTGTTGTTAGCTTCTCCTACTATTATAATTCAAATGCGATCCTTCAGGATCTGGATTATTATTCAGTTTCCTTGCTTTTTTTTTTTTTTTTTTTTTTACTGTCAAAGACTATTTTTGTTGAATGGTCTTCCATAATAATGGAATATTCAACTGTTTCTCAGTCATATATTGACGATAATATTATATGAGACATTGTCGATGCTAACAGAGTGTCTATTTTCACGACTTGTTCACCGAAAATGTTGAATTAATGCAGCGAATTAATTATGATTTATTGTTTGGATATAACAAATATTTGAATTTACAAATACTCAATTACCAAGAGTATGGCAGATATGCCCAGTATGACACATCTAAACAAAAGGTAAGATGCGTCATTCATACTGCTATTTCCGTAATTCAGGAGCCAAAACTAATTGCTAATTTAGTCAACGATAGTTTATTTAATGAATGCTTCTTTCTTAAATTTAACAAACACCCTTCTGATGCTAAAGATTTACATGACGCAGTTAATGAGTCACATGACTTTGATTTTATTCAGGCTAAATCGAGGGAGGAAACGAAAAAATTCTCCCGAAAGTAATATTAATCTGATATTCTTCTGACAAATAAATTCCAAGTCCTAACTGAAATAAATAATAATGTAGATAAAAATAAAATTAATAAAATGGAAGAGGTTACCTTCCTTTCCCAAACTAATAACGTCGTCAGGAATTCGGAAAACAAAAATATTCTTCCCTTTTTTATAGAAATTAATCAGAACTGGACTTTTTCTAGCCAAAAATCTTAAAGAATTATGTACTTAGGATCCTTTCATAAAATCGGAGAGAGATTAAATCTCCATTGTAAAACTTTATATGACTTTCAAATGAACGAACTTGGGAATCAAACTATGCGCAAGCGAAGTGTGACGTCACTGACCGCCCGTGGATGCAAGAAAAAGATTTCCCATGTTAATAGCCCATTGGATTTTTAGTAAAAAATTATTAAAAATCATGGAAAATTATTTCCCAATTTTAATCCCCATATTTGGATATAGATATGTATTAGTTATCGTATGCATGTGTTAGATTGAGTTATTTTGCTGTCAAATTGACAAAATTTTAATTTTAAATTTCAAACTTGTCACCCTTGGCGTTTTTTGTATTTGGCGATCAAAAACGTAATACGAAAATATACATGCCAGATGTATATTTTCGTAATATGTATTGTACGAAATATTGTTTCATATTATTCGTTACTCTCCTAATATAAGTTGTTAAAATAACCAGGATTTTTGAAAGAAATTAAATATGTTCGCCAGATAATTTGCGATATATATATTTTTTTTTCCGCTAAGGATGACAGATATGAAATCTATTCCTCTGCAACATATGACTATCTTAAATCAGACACTTTATTTAGACATTTGAAAACAAATTTGGCTTCAAATTATGATAGAATATTTATCATTTTCCTTTTAATTAGTATATTAGTTGGATATTTATTGTGTAAATATCATCCTTTGAAATGAAATGCTTATGTTTTCAATCGAATATGGAAGTTTGCCATTTTTTCATCTAGAGTTTTGAAACTTAAAGTTCAAATTTTATCAATTTTACGGCAAAAACAACTCAATCTAACACATGCACACGATAACTAATACATATCTATATCCAAATATGGAGATTAAAATCCGGAAATAATTTTCCTCGATTTTTAATAATTTTTTACAAAAATCCAATGGGCGATTAACATAGGAAATCTTTTTCTTGCACTCACTGACGGCCAGTGACGTCATCATTTCGCTTGCGTATTAAATTTATAATTCTGAACCCAAGGAACCAGCGCTCTAAGAAAGTCTACCTTCAAGGCATCCTTCCTAATACTGACCCCAATTAAATTAAAAATGCCTAGTCACTACAGTAGCAATGATGAAGAAAAAAAAAATGGGAGCCTCATGCTCCTATTAAAGAAAAAAAAAAAAAAAAAAGAAAAAAAAAAACAGCTCATGCTCCTATACATGTTAAATGTTCTCCCAAGAGATAATTTCGAGGAAATCTATCAAATAACTAGCCTAATGTACACCATCGTAAAAACTGAACGCTTTAAAACAAAATTTCAATAAAGCAGTGCTACCACCAATGTCAAGATTTTAAACACGCGTCCGAAATTTGGGGCTTTTCATCGCAATGCATGAAATGTGCTAGGACACCTAACTGAAAATTATCCCCCTGAAGTTAAAATTAAACCAACTTGCGTTAATTGTGGGCTTGATCCCCCGGCAACTTTCTGAGGTTACTCGAAACATCCATTTTTTAAACATCTGACCACCTTTAAAAAAGGGCAATTTTGTAATGTTGTTTTTATTGCACTATTTTTGAATGCACTAAAATAATATATATTTCAACACAAGATAAAAAAAAAATTAATTGTGCGCGTGATTATAATTCTTATGGTTACAATTTAAGACATTCAAACTTAAAAAACAATCTAAAACAATCAAAGTTATTTAATTTTTAAATATAAGTGTATTGTGGAGAAGACAACAACTCAGTGACCGGATATATCCGTCAGCGGCGGTCAGATGGTTAAATTCTACAATCAGAAAACTAACGGAAATCCCCCCAATATAAATAAATCTGACAGCAACTCTGGAGGTACAAAACAACCTCAAACAGCCCTCATCGGAGCAGAAATATTAGACAACAACACTTACATCAAAAATTCTTTAAACGAAAATGAAATCCCAGAATTTCCTTTTGTATTTTCGCCATCAGGCTCCCATGAAACTGATAAATAAAACGATCAACCAACTCCTAAAACAGACCTGAAGGAAATTTTCAACAATTTTAAGAAAATCCAGGAAATGTTTTAATTTAATAAATTAATCAAATGCATTAAAAATTTCTCAACAAAAACCAAAAACTTAAAAAATCCAATAGAAAAAATGGGAATATTAATTGAAGAATTCGACAAATTGGCAGTGGAGTTAAATCTAACTCATGATGACTAACTCTAATAATAACTTTAACTCCATACTTATACTTACATGGAATTGAGACTCCCTAAATTTAATAATCTTCGATATTTTATTTCAATGCATGATACCATAGATATAATTTCATTGCAAGAAACTCACATCCCATTTAACAGTGAGTGTTAACACTACTGAGTATAAGCTGTACCACGCATCTCGTGCCAACTACTCGCGTTGGGGAGACACCGCTATACGCATAAAATACCACATTCCACACTATGCTACATAAAATACGATATTCACTGATGTTGACTTAGCGAGTATTGTCGTAATTTACTTATATAGCGGTGAACCAGATTCCACATTACACTACGCAAAATATCATATACATAGATGTTGACTTAACGAGTACTGTTAAAACATAAAATTTACATCCGTATATGTCAAACATGGTCGACAAAATCCGGTCGACACTATTATTAGTACGACAGGACTATTTCTCTCAATCTGCCATTTTGTTTCGTTACCAATTTATAGTGTTCAACTTCGAAAATGCCTGCCACTCTCCAGTTTTACAATTTAATTTCTTACTCCATCTTAAAATATTTTGTGAAATCCATAAAACTTTCGCAAATTTATTTTTTCACTTCCCATTGGTGAGGATTGAACTCACAACCTTCGAGTTCGTAATAGCGTACATTGACAACAGAGATAACGGATCTCGGCTGAATGTGCCCTGATTATTTAGACTAGTGTTTTCAGATATATATACAGTCGGTAACAAAAGTGCCCGAACACTATCAAAAATTCCTATGTAAAAAAAGTAGAGTTAATACTGTTTTGTTCAATAAATTCTTGTCGAATCATGTTCTTAGACTGACAAAGAACATGATTCGACAAGGATTTATTAACAAAACAGTATTAACTCTACTTTTTTTACATAGGAATTTTTGATAGTGTTCGGACACTTTCGTTACCGACTGCATATATATAAAGAGAAAGGTTGCTAAAATACATATATAAATAATCCTGTCATACTAAATTCTGTCACAGGCAGAATTTCATTCGTAATTTGCTGTAAGCAAAACTATTTCTTTTCTTTTCTTTCTTTTTTTTTCCCTGCAACAGTCTCGATCCTTTTTTCAAATTTTCAGCACAAATGACCTCTGTTTTGTAGCTGACAACTATAACGTCGTCAGTAGGCAATGGAGCTGTCACGCAGATGCACACAGAGGCACCTCACTACAAAATTTTATAATCCACCATAAATTAACCCTTCACGAACCTAACATTCCAACACACATGAGCATGTCAGCTAATTCTGGTCCTTCCATAGTTGATTTTGCAATAACCAAGAACCTTTCTTATCCTATCTCTACTAACACCATTAAAAACTTAAGCTCTGACCTAAGCACCCTGAAGACTTTGAGATAGGCATAATTAACCCATCTCTCCTCCTCCCAGCATTGCCATTGACTGGCGTAAATTCCCTAGAGTAATACAAAATTCTGATTTAAATTATTCCAACATTGAAAATAATAGCGATATTGATTATGTCGTTCAAAAACTTAATTGAATTATTAAAAAAACGCCAGGAATTCTGCTACAGTAAAACAGTTTAAAACCAGCAGTAATTTCACCTCCCCGGGACATTCACCATATCTGTTAGCCCCCAGAGGAATCAACTGCGGAGATTCTACCAAACTAATACAGACCTCCTACTCAAACCCATTATTAATAGATTAAATAATAAAATTTAAAGTATTATGTGTAAAGAAAATCAGCAAAATTGAACAAATTTCCTACAAAACCTCTCTAAAGAGAATCACTCTCCTTGGAGAATAAAATGTAAACTTAATAATAATTTCACATGCATTCCTCCTTTTACCAATAATAACCATTTTGCTTATACTGACCAGGAAAAGGGTAAAATTTTGGCTGACTAATATGCTCCGCAATTATCTCCCAACCCGATGAATAACCTGTCCCACTCTTTTCATGCAGTATCTACTATTAGTAATTATCTTACTATCTCTTCTGGTGATGAACCTACTAACATTTAGTCTTATGTTATCTGTAACATAATTAACAAACTAAAAACTCTCGAATCCATAGACTATGGACAAATCACTAAACTTTCTCTTAAGAATCTTCTCATTAACTGCATAATCTATATTACTGAACTAACTAATGGTATATTCTCAAGTTTAATTATTTTCCACAGCCGTCGATAATCTGTATTATCTCAATCATCTCAATAAACCGTCAATTAACCTCTCTGGCCCTACTAATGGTCGACCCATCTCGCTCCTCCGGTCTATCAGCGAGATTGTTGAGCGTGCCATTCGGATGCACCTTCAACAGTACATTGACGACAATAATATATTCAGGCCTGAGCAATTGGACTTTCGGCATAAACATTCCACCACATATCAGTTCTGTCGCATTGTGGAATTCTTAAGGGAAAACCTCAACGGGAAAAAATGAGCTGCTGCGATTTTTTTAACGTTGACAAGACATTTGTAAAATCTGGCATGAAGGCCTCATACACAGACTAATTTGGCACATTTTCCTATCCAGACTTATACACTCTTACCTTGCACAACGCAAATTTAACATCCGCATCAATAACACTCTTCCTTCACGTAACCATATTCTATCAGGCATATTTTAAGAGGAAGTGTTCTATGACCCTTCTTATTTAACCTTTACTTTAACGACATTCCACGCTCAAACAATATTAATATCGCCCTTTATGCGCACGATACCACTATATATGCATCTGCACCTCACCCTTACCTTTTATACAAAAACATGTAAAAGCATCTTGACACATTCACACACTGGTGTATCCAATGGTGTGTTAAAGTAAATGAAAATAAAACCGCTTCCGCCTACTTTTCAAGAAGTTCAAACTACCTCAAGAGAATAACACTGAACAATGTCCAAATTCCATAGACTAACCATACTAAATCTCTTGACAGTTAGACTTACATGGAAAAAGTACCTTCTCGGTATTAGAGGAAAAGCCTCTGGAGTCTCTGTAGCACAGAATCCTCTGCTTAATAGCATTGCTTTCTGAACGTAAAATAAACTTCCGTCATACAATGCCTGCATCTTCCCTACTATCACGTACGCTTGCCCCCATTTGGGACTTTGCAAGTGAAACCAATTTTGATTACATGTGTAGATTCTACAACAGGAATCTTAGAAATATACGGAAAGGGCACTGGCTCTTCCGAAATTTAACGATAAGAAAAGATTTAAATACTCTAACGTTGAAACAACGAATTAAATATTTATCCAAGAACTTTTATGAGAAGGTCTATGACATTAGAAATGAAATAGTTTCTGAACTTCCTGATTATGTCAGTGGACCTACTCACCGTAAAAGACCAAGGTGCTCACTGATTCTATCTGACAACTGAGTCATGTGTCTCAATTACTACTTACGCAAAATTTTAAATCCCTCTAAAGGGTACATACAAATGAAACATTTCCGGTTGCAAAGCCGTTTGCAAGCGTTCCAAATGTATGACTACAGTCGGAACAAAAGTATCCGATCACTAACGAAAATTCCTATGTAAAAAATGCACACTTAACATTGTTTTGATTTACAAATCCTTGTCGAATCATGTTCTTAGACTGACTAAGAACAGGATTCGACAAGGATTTATTTAACAAAACTGCATTGAGTAGACTTTTTTTACATAGGAATTTTTGCTAGTGCTCGGATACTTTTGCTGCTGACAGTATTTGCAAAAAACTTGCAAAATTTACGTCATCGAAATTGCAAGCGTTCCGTTTGTATGTAACCCTAAATCTGTATTATAAAATGTTTTTAAAAGGTTACTGAATTTAGGTTTGGAAATTCGATTTCTAAAGTAGCTTTTTTTATGAATCGGATCATTTATTCTTTTCTTAAATTATCATCCTAGTGAGCACTATTTCTTTTTTTCTTTAAAGTATATTTAACTTTATTTATTAAACTTTTTTAATTAAAAAAATAATAATAATGAACCCATTTAATATTCAGTATTCTATTCTATTTTTTCCATTGGTACAAGTACAGTCGGTAACAAAAGTATCCGAACACTAGCAAAAATTCCTATATAAAAAAAGTAGAGTTAATACTGTTTTGTTAAATAAATCCTTGTCGAATCATGTCTTAGTCAGTCTAAGAACATGATTCGACAAGGATTTATTTAATTATTGATTTTCTTATTGGTCTTAAGACTTAATCTGCAACCTATCTTAATAGTATTGAAATGCAGAGGTAAGAAAACGTCGTGTGCGTGACACACCAGATTTAAATCTACGAAAGAGTCTGAAGTAAATATATGCATAAAATATTTTTAAAAACTTTTTGTGAAGCATTATGCACCCTTCTGAAAATTTTTAAGGGTCCTCTCTCCTTCTTAGAATTTCTCCGTCTTCTGTCCTCAAATCTCATGTTATTTTATTGCGAAATTTGTTAATAAAATTACACATTAGTATTACCTATATTATTATTATTATTCCGTTTTCACATTCAAAAAATTCACAAGGGTTAAATTAGTACTGGTTTTCCAAAAAATGTTTTTTTTTTTTTTTTTTTTAAATATTAATATTTTATTTTACAGCTATAAAATGCGAAAAATACTCTTAGTTAATTTTTCACGTTTTTAAACACAAAATACATATTAAAAATTTAATAAATTACGTTTTTTAAACGACAACTAACTAATTTAATAGTTGTGAATTTTCAAAATGTGAAAATAGAATTTGAAAAAAAAGCATTAGGTAATGTGTAATTTTATAAACAAATTTTCCCACAGAATAAAATGGGCTATGTCTTCTGATGGTATTAGGAAGAGAGTCCTGTTAATGGTTCAAGTTACGGTACTATACTCGGGCGGTTAAACGATAATTTTTGTGAGAAGGGATTAATATAAATTTTCTGATTGGTGTGAAAAATACTATTTCAGAGTATTTTTCCCATTTAGAAATTATTGTGCACCAAATTGATCACTATGTTATGAACCCAGATTATTTCAAATTGAAAAAATTATATGAACTATTCCTTGAGAAAAAAATTTCTAATACTTAAATGTTTTGGAAAAAAAAAAAATGCTAAATTAACCCATTTTATCCCAATTTATTTATTTTTCTCAAATTTGAGAAAAATTATATTTTTTAAGGTTAATTAAACCTAAATAAACTAAATAGAACAAAATTTGAAAGAATATACAGTCGGTAACAAAAGTGTCCGAACACTAGCAAAAATTCCTATGTAAAAAGAGTACATTTCATACGGTTTTGTTAAATAAATCCTTGTTGAATCCCGTTCTTAGTCAGTCCAACAATATGATTTGATAAGGATTTATTTAACAAAACCGTATGAAGTGTACTTTTTTTACATAGAAATTTTTGCTAGTGTTCGGACACTTTTGTTACCGACTGTATATATATTTTTATATTCTGTATAAGAAATCTTATCCACCTTGTACACAGGACATTGAAATAAAGAAGATGACATTTGCACTTATATGTTTTAGCGTTTTCTTCAATAGTGAAAAGTGTTTTCAGAGTATAAACTTTTGCTTTATCTGTATAATACTTTCTTATTTACATGATAGTTCTCCAGAAAGAATTTTCAACCCTAAAGAGAAGATAAACCACACCCCTAATCTAATGATTAAACAAAGATTTCAGATGGAAGAGGAGGAGGAGGTGAGACACATAACACGCTAGCAGAAGGTTATATATACCATTATATTTCCAGCTGACAAAATATTCGCACCAAGCAAATTCTGATTTCTATATGCTATTTTTCAGCTGTCTTTTAAATAGGACAATGGGATAAAATGGGTTAAGTAATATATCTGTAATTGTCTGCTCCCCCCCCCCACCTTTGATTTATGTAAGTACAGAGTTACCGAAATTTTAATTTATTCCGGAGCATTTCTAGCCCCGCCTTTATTTCATACCATTTTTTTAATGTAATTTTTTTTTTCATAATCACAGAGGTTATATTCCCTGTTCTTTTTTTCGGGACATTCTTAGGGATGAGAAAATTTCGTTTTTATATCCATCACTAACTTCATGCAGAAATCGTTAGGGTATTTTTTTAGTTATATGGAGTGATTATAGATTGGAGATTATTACATAAGAATAATGGTAGCTAAAAATATTGGTATTGCATAAAAATAGAATAGTAGCTAAAATAATAAAACTTTATAGTTACAGAGTTGCCAACATTTTAATTTATTCCGGAGTATTTTTAGCTCCGCCTTTATTCCATACCACTTTTATTTTAAAAGTAATTTCTTCTTATTTTATTAAAGTTAAATATATGGGAGAAAAATATTCTATAAATTAAGTGGTACGAAATAAAGGCGGAGCTAAAAATGCACCGAAAAAAATTAAAATGTTTGCATCTATGTAGCAGGGATGGAACACGGGCGCAGAATTCATACCACTATCAATGTAAGACAATTTTCTACTTCTTAAATCGACGATATTATAGTTAGAGAAATTTCTTTAACAAATACCGGTATGAATTCTGCGCCCGTGTTCCATCACTGATGTAGTTAAATTAAAAGTAGTAGGAAATAAAGCCCTTTCTGAAAATCGTGGTTCGTACGGCTACGCCTTTTTTCAAGGACTCCTCAACCAGTATTGCTATATATTTTATTTCTTCTTAAGTTTTAAGGCTTTTTTCATATTAAAAATCGCTGTATAATATTATTGGTGCAGAAAAAAAAAAAAAAAAAAAAAATCCTGTACGAACTATGAAAATGCAGATCGGCCAACCTAATCCGGCAAATTGTTAGTACCGCCCCCTTTCTACACCACTCAATTTTTAGCGCAATTCTCTTCAAATGTATCTACGATGAATTAAGACGAAAAATGCTCAAAAAATTAAGCGGTATAGAAAAAAGGGCAGTACTAACAATTTGCCGGATTAGGTTGGCAGTTCTGAAAATGCTTCGGAATAAATTAAAATGTTGGATACTCTGTAAGTATTTTCCTAAATTATTATTATTATTATTATTGTTTTTAAACATATTTTGAAATACTGGTATATATTTGGGATTAAAAAAGACTTTAGAGACAAATTCAAATTGATTTAATTATGACAGCATCTTTTAATTCTGAAATTATAATTTTTTAACATTAGAGAACAAACATTTCTATACATACATTTATATTTCTAAGTATATCAAAAAAGAAAAAAAAAAAAAAAAAAAAATCAACACCTAAAACTCTTATAAAGGATGGAGTACGTTTTATTCATCGTCATTTTAAGCTGTAGGCAGGAGATAATTAAATATTGAAGCTGTAGATTTTTCTACAATTAATAATAATAATAATAATAATAATAATAATAATAATAATATATATATATATATATATTAACTTTTTTTTTTTTTTTTTTTTTTTTTTTAATGAAGCTAAAGCAATTTTTATAAAATATGGTTGCTTAATATTTATAATATATATAATGGATTCAGCTTTCACATTCTAAACAACTTTTCCAAATAATTTGCTTGGAAAAGTTGTTTGGAATGTGAATAAAAATGTATGAATAATTCATATATTCATAGCAACATTTTAATTAATTTCGGAATAGCATCCTTTTACCTCACCATGTTATCCTCTCTCGCAACATATCTATTTTATTATATTGTCACCACTATCATCAAAATGAATTTTTTTTTTATTGAATATTTTAATGCTAAAATGCTGAATGAAGCACAACGAAGATTTTAAAGTCCATCACTAACTTTTTTCTCTGTTATGAGAATCATTGACCCTTCTTATAAGTTCTGTGATAGGCACTAGATGGCAGCATCGCACTTCTTTTCTCCACGACTGGGTGTGTTTTCGTTTCGGTTCTCTATAAGAGGATTATTATTGAAATATAAAAAATAACAATTAAATAAAAATCTGTACTGCAGTGGTGAGTATCTCGATGTATGGTCGCTTCACAAACTGTAAATGAAATTCTGTCTATGACAGAATGTAATTTAGTAAGACAGGACTACTTATATTTGTATTTTAACAAACACCCTTTCAAAATATATATATATATATGTGTGTGTGTGAAAACACTTTACAAACCCGAAGGTTGTGAGTTCGATGGAAAGTGAAAAAAAAAAAATATATATATATATATATATATATATATATATATAAACGTTTTTCCAGATTTCAGAAAATATTTTAAGATAGAGTAAGAAATTAAATGCTAAAATTGGATACTGGCAGGCATTTTCGAAATGGAACACTATGAATTGGTAACACCAAATTACCAGTTTGAAAGCAATAGTCCTGTCGTACTCAAAAAAAAAAAAAAAAAAAAAAGAGTAAAGAAAAAAATACGGTTTGTTAAGTCTCTTAGTGTTCGTGCAGGTGTAAATCCATAATTAAATATCATGCACCTCGTGTTTTCCTGTAATGCTGTATTTAAAATTCTTTATTATTTTTGTATACACTGTATTTTTTACATTGCTTCAATGAGCTCAAGATTTGGTAATTTCATTCTTTAGACATCCCTCCCTAATTTTTTCTGTCTTGTTCAGAACCATCACTTATCTTTATTCTTTTAACCCTTTGCGCTCGGCATATTTTTCGTAAGACACGCCTTTTGGCGTTCCTTTAAAACGTCTCACGTATAGTTTCCAACTTACTACTTTTGGCTACCGAAAAATTGTAATAATTTGTTTTATTTTACTTCGTCATTAAATAAAATAAATCTTTCTGTTAAAAATTTTCCGGTAGCCGAAAGTTAGCCTACAGTTACACGTTTTGGAAAAATAACATTTCATTTGCAAAGGAACACCTTAAGGCGTAGCTCGATTTTTTAATGTCCCCTCAAAAGGGACATACGAGCGATAAGGGTTAATTTGTAACTGTCAGGCTGAGCGGATGCACATGTATAGTATCTAGGTTGCCCCTGATTCCTCTCTTCGATTCGATTCGATGCTATGTAGTAAGATATGTAGTAGAAGAAAGGTGGTATATAATAAAATGAGTACAAAAGTTTAAAAATGCTGCAAGGCCTGTGTTATTAAAAGTGCAATTTGAATAGTGCAATAAGTATTGCGTAGCTTAGTACATTCTATAAAGACTATGTATCATTAATTGCACCGATCTTGATAATTTTCCTCATCTCTTGTCACCTTAAATACTTCTAAATCACAAAAGTTCAATTTTGTAGGCATACCAATACTTGTTAACCACCTCATTAATAAGCGTAAAATTGTCAACGCCCTTTGTAAAAACGCCTCTTTTTCCACATAACTTTATTTTTAGAGTAATTCTCTTCAAATATTGTTACGAATAAATTATAATAAAAATTCTAATAAAATATGACCGGCAGTGCCTGATTTAAGACAGGGCATTCGGGGCATGTGCCCTGGGCCCTCATGCTGAAGGGGCCTCCAAGAAATTCCATCGCACATTTAAAAAAATAGTTAAAACGAAAATTTTCCAAATTTTGCTATAATGATTGTTGTTTTTTGTTTTTTCGTCAATGGATTATTAAAATTTATACTGCAATGTATTACTGCATATATACTACTAATTGTGTTACTGCACTGTTTTATAAATAGGCGGTATGATCTTTCAAGCAAACTATCAGCACATCAAAAAAATTACAATATTTTCGCTAAATGCAAATACAACTTAATACTACCGATACGGCATTCTAAACTCGTACTAAAGCTAACTAAATGCAAGGCATGCACTACAGCACAGATACATGGGCGCAATGTACGTAGATCCGATAGACAAGCATCAGATCTAGTTAAGCCTTACTCTTACCAATAAAATGAAAAGTGAAGTGAAGTGAAGAGAATTTTTAGATGTGTGATTAAAAAATATGCAGTATGTTTTGTTTGTTGTAATATTAAAGTACGAGGAAAAGGGGCCCATTGAACATGAGTGTCCTGGGCCTTCAAGTGAGTAAATCGGTCCCTGATGACCGGTGTAAAAAAGAAGGCGGATTCTAAAAATTTTACGTTTCATAATGAGATGATTGGCAAGTATGCATACCAACACTTTATTTTATTCCGGTGCTCTGTTAATATCTGCCTTTTCTCATGCCACATTATTTCCTGTAAATTTTTTTCAAATGTTTAATTAACATTAAATATGAAGAAAAATATCCACCGAGAAATCCTTTGTGAACAAAATAGGGTACTAATACCATAGATGCCATTTTAATTTATTCCGGAGCATTTTTAACCCCGTTTTTATTTCGCACCACATTCTTTATAGATTTTTTTTTCCAATATATGACTACGATAAAAAAAAAAAGAAAAAAAATCGTAAAATAAAAGTGTTATGAATTAAAGGATGAGCTAAAAATGCTCCGGAATAAATAAAATTTTGTCATCACCCTTGTTTCTGCCCTTGTTTTAGAAATGAAAAATTTTCGTCTTTGTTTGCTACCACTATTTTTATACAATAATGTCTATCATATTAAATCATGACACACAATCATAAAAATAATACAATAAATATTTCTGTATTAAAATAGTGGTAGTAAAAAAAGGTGGAGTCTTTGAGTTTTGAAATAAATTGTCATAGCTGCTTTTGATGGCAAGAATAAAATAAAATTCAAATAAAATAAATACAAATAAATAAATAATACTTTAAGGTTGAATAGTAAAAGCTAAAATTAGTAGTCCTTGCTAGAAATTTTAGTACATATTTACTGAGTAACAAATTATGATAAGATAAATAATTTACACCGATATATACAATAATTCTAGAAAAACAAAATGATTGATAAGAAGTTTTTTAATCATATATAAAATGTTATTACGCGTTATTAAAAATCTATAAAGACAACTTAAATATAATAATTAAAACGATTTAATTTATCGATTTTGTTGCATGAGTTGTGATTATCTAGACTATCTCCGATAAATGTCAACCTCTCTAAAAGGACATTTTTTTTAAATAACATGATAAGTGACCTTCTTTTAACTTAATTGTGACGTGTTATAGAAAAATAAGAAATAACGTAAACACAGTTTAATTTGTGATTTTGAAAACGAGAATAACTGTATATGGTTCAGAGATGGTTGTGTACGGATATTTGATTATACTAACTTCGCACAACGATATTTAATAATTTATAAATGAGTAACTTATATATGAATATATATATATATATATATATATATAATATATAGATGTGTGATATAGATGTGTGTGTATAGATTTTAAAGTGTGATTTTCCTTTCAACTAAATAATATGTATTTCCAAAAAGCTCTTTTTTTTTTTTTTTTTTTTTTTTTTTTTGTAATTTCATCAATTTTGTACACATAAAACTGAAGATTTAAAAAACTGTAACATATTTATTTAATATATATATATATAATATATATTATATTTATTTGTTATTTGTTTGAAAAAAAATCATACAAAAATGCATTATTACCTCCACTAAATTAATATTATTTTAATGATTGAAGTAGAAGGATTGTTATTATAATTTTTAACAACAAAATATATAAAATATATTAAAGACAAGCAAAACTGAGCTTAAAGATTTCATATATATGTATGTACTACATAAATATATGCATCAGGTATTATGTAAGTATAGGCATTATGTAAGTAAGGAGGATTGTGAAATTTAAGAAAAAAAAAAAAAAAGGTCTTACTTTTTTTTTTACTCTAAAAGATGGTGCTCATTCCTCTATAATTTGTTCTTTTGAATCTATGAAATATATCTATCTCTACATGATATTTATGAACTGCGAATTTAGGTACTCAAATTAATCTCTGTAATAAATTAAAAATTAATTAAATACATTAATATAAATTAAAATTGAATTAAATACATTAATATAAATTAAAATGTAATTAAATACATTAATTTTAATTTTAAATTTTAACTTTAAGGCTTAATTGTTAAAAAATTAGAAGAAACTAATTGCACTTAAAATTTAAACTAAAAATTATTTTTACTTAATCGTTCAGTAGATTAATTCATTTCCCTTATTAACTGTGAATTTAACTGTTTTCAGTCTCTAGGCTGTTGTGGAGTGTTTTGCCTTTTTCGACATGCTTTTCAACAGTAAAGAAAGTTAAACTTCAGTTTTATTAAAATTCCTTACGGTTGATTTATTATTATTTATTATGTATAATAAGTTTATTTCCCTCATCGTTTTTTCCACTTCATAAATTTATTATGAAAAAATTGGTGTTTGAAGTTTAATATGTTTAATTCTTTCTTGGTTTTTTCCACTTTATAAGTTTGTTTCTAACTTGGTTTTTCCACATATTGTTTGGAATTATTTTCAAGTATTTTAGGTGACCTCGGGCATTGCATGCTGTAAATTTTTAGCAGTTTGCATACAGCATGACAGAAGGATCATCTAATTTGCATACAACATTCATTCAATGCCCTTGAAAAAGTGGTGAATTTGTATACTTCAATATTGGGTTGCTTATTTTTTTCTTTTTGTCACCTTCATTCATTTTTTATAGTTCTTCATGTGATACTTGGTTTCATATAATGCAATGTTTGAAAGCGTTTTCAATGTACACACACATATATATATATATATATATATATATATATATATATATATATATATATATATATATACATATATACATATATATATATTATTCAAACACTGGAGGAATGTAATACTTAAGTATTCGAGCAATAAAACATACGACACTCCAACCTTTCGCTTATTGAATTTAAGTAAAAGTTTCTAAATGAAATTAAATTACAAAATTATTTTTCAGTTTGTTTATGGTTTGATATTTTTCACCAGTGTTGCTATATTTTGCTTTTTTTATTCAATATCCACCACTAAATTTTAAATGTAACTCTTGCCTAATCACTTGGAAGATTAGTCATATAACTTTTATATAAAATGCCACTTCTCAAAATTTTTGGCGACTATTGAATAAAGTAATCGCAAAATCCGGCAACGTTGTTTTCCATGACGGATTAACATTTAGTTAAACTTAAAATGCAACTTTCTTGGAAAATTATAGCACAAAATGCAATTTTTACTGAGTCAGAAAATTAAATTAATTACAATAAAAATTTCAGTTTTATTAATAATGTATATTATTACCAAAACGAGACAAAAAAAAAAAATAAAATAAAATAAAATACTTAAATTAAATATAAAACAATCCAGACAGAATAAAAAATTATATAACTTTTTATTCAGTTTTGGAGTAAATTTATGAACAGACTTTTTCATTAAAGATCGACAGTTAAGTGCGATTTTCTCAAGAATATAGCACAAAATAAATTTTTACTCTGTGATATTGTAAAAAAACTTTAGTTTTTGAAATAATATTCTTATTACTATATCGAGCAATAGATTATATCACACACATAAATATATATATATATTGTTCAAGTACGTAAAAAATTCCTGAATAGTTTGATATATAAAATTTCTTTTTCAAATTTAGAATACATTTATGAACCGATTCTCCCCTCAGAGGTTAACAATTTACATATACATCCAATAAAGATTTCTGGATAACATATAACACAAATAGTAATTTTTACACAGACAGACAGTAGAATTTGAATTATTAAAGCAATATAATTATCAGCACATTAAACAATGAAATATATAAAGCATAATTATTTTTCTTTGTTAGTGTAAGTAAAATAATTTTAAAAATCTTCAAATTTAAGATGCGTTTATGAATCGATTTTTTTCAATGAAGGACCAATAATTCAGTTGTATGTAGAATAGACCTTCTTTGATAAATATAGGGCTAATATATATATATATATATATATATATTGTCTGCTGAGTGTTACAATGGTATTAAATTATTCAAATTATATATATATATATATATACTAGTATATAACCCCGTCAAGAATGACGGAATGTGAAATCAATTAAGGTAATGAATCAACGAATGCTTTGCCTGCTTCACTGGACACTATATTTAAAGGGGACTAATGTGTCACAATCAAATTTTTTTGGCAACAATCATAAGTTGCACCTGACGGAACTAATATGCAAGTTGTACCTGACGGGACTAATATGCAAGTTGTACTTGACGGGACTAATATGCAAGCTGCACCGAACGAACAAACTATTTCTTTTAACGAAAATACCTACTAACCCAGGACGATAGGTCTAATATAACGTATCATATTATATATCGTAATATCACTCAGTACTTATTTCGCTTCCCTCTTCGACTCGTTTTTGTAAGTATTTTTTATATGCATAGGCAAATTTAATATTTTTTAATTTTTAATTTTTTGCGTGAAAACATTATTTTATCTCCCCCCCCCCCCCCCCAACAATAACTGCTAAAATTTTTTGGCAACAGTCATAAATTTAAATGTCCAATTTTGAAATTATTTTCATATTTTAATTCATTCTAAAATATCTAATCAAAACTTCGTTACAAATAACGTACCAAATGAAAGGTACCATATTTGTAACGAAGTAACCTTACTTACCTTATTTGTAACCTTATTTATTTTAACTGATTTGATAAATATGATATCGCAATTAACTCTTTGTTTATATCAGATTAGATAAGAACATTATCATGATTGCAAGAAAATGATGTAATAACTATTAGCCCATAATTTTTATCATTGAATTTTATATTACATTTTAATTTTATCCTCCATGGGTATTTTAGAATTGTAATGGTAGTTATAAACTTTCGTTGAAATCTTTTTACATATTGAGATTAAGGGAAAAGTGCAAGCACAAAAAATATTCAGTTTTGAAAGATCTTTCTAATGATGTAATATATATGCAGATTAATAAAAATATAAAAAAAATAAAAATACATAGCATTTCTAGGGGGGGGGGGGGTATGCTACCAAATGTTTCTGTTTTGAAGCGGTCTAAACCGGAATCGTTCCTGACAGAAGATGATCATTATTGTTATTAATATATTCAGTTAGGTAATAATAATTTGAATTATTGAAAGGAAATAAATATTAACACATCTCCAACAGTGCAAAACACATAAAACACAAATCTTTTACTTTACAAAAGTAAATAAATTTCTGAAAGATTTTAAAATATAAAAGGTATTCTACAATTTTTGAAAAAAACTTAAAAATCCGTTCATTCTATGATAGATGAATACTGCAGTATACGCATAACTGCTAACATTCCAAATAATATTCCGTAGTATTGGTAGCATCACGCCTTTTTCCAGACCACTTTTTTTAAAGTAATTTTCTTGAAATTTATTTACGATTTAATGAGAAGAAAGATACTCTAAAAAAAGATATGTGAAAAAAGTGGAGAAGTTATAAGACTACCGAAAATTAATAAGAATGTTGGTCGGTATGTATATGTAGAAGGCGATTTTTTCGAAGAAGTATAGAAAAAAAAAATCATTCAAATGCAACGGATTTAATGTATTTGAATAATTTAATTGTTACCACATAGCGCAATAAAGCACATCAGATACAAATCTTCCTCTATCTTAAAATAAAACAAATTCTGAAAGAAAAATGCATATAAATTTTTATTTTCAATTTAATAATCGATCTTTTCCGTTTTAACTAGAATGGTATTTTTGGAAAAATGATACCAAAAGTAAAATTTATATTCAGTGAGACAATAATAATTTCAAGCATTGAAATACCATAATTATTACCACATTGAGCAATAAAACATATCTCACACAAATCACTTTCTTTCTTAAAGTAAAAACACATGAAAGAATATAAAATGTAAAACTTCTTCAACTTTAGAATGCATTTATAAATACCTTTTCTTTTTCTTTTTTATACGTTAAAAATCGACATTTTGCTAAAGCCCTAATTCGCTTTTCTTAAAAACTAAAAAACAAAGCATAAGTTGAACACAGGCAGAAAGTAAAAATATTGATTTTTCAATTAAAATGGACATTTTCATAATGATAAAAAAACATACATCATATATATATGTTTTTTCCTGAAAGTAAATATATATATTTAAAAAAAAAAAAAAGAAAAATGTATAATTTCTTTTAAATTCTTAAATAAAATTGTTCTATGTGAGATCAATACCTTAATTATACATAGAATGCGTGATTATCTTGAAAAACGCTTAACGAAATAAAATTTTCATTCAATTAAAAAATAAATGTGTCAAATATATAGAATTTATATTTATATTACCATGTGGAGCAATAAAATATATATAATATAAATATTTTTTCGTTCTAAAAGTTGTTAAAAAATATCGAAATCCGTTAAAAAGAAAAAAATAAATAAATAAATAAAAATAGCTACCAACATTTTAATTTATACCGGAGTATTTTTAGCCCCGCCTTTATTATATACCACTTATTTTTTAAGAGTTTTTTTATTTACTTGTTTATTTTATTTTATTTTATTTTATTTTTAAATATTTAATTTTATTGAAGTTATATATTGGAGAAAATTTTTCTATAAATAAAGAGGTACTAAAGAAAATTGGAGCTAAAAATACTTCGGAATAAATTGTTGGCAGCTATGACTTTTTACTCAGTCAAGCAATAAAAGTTTAAATTATTGAAGCAATAAATTTTTAAATGACAAAATTAAATTATAATTATTTAACCAATAAAACATATGGCGCATACAACTTTTCCTTTATTAAAATATGCAAAAAAACTTCTTGAATATTTAAAATATGAAATTTCATCTTATATTTTAGTATTATAAATTTATTTTTTCATGACAGACTAACCATTTGGTAGTGCGTAGAAAACAACGTTGGTAATATATATATGTACATAGCACATGTAAAACCTTTACTCGGTCAGACAACAAAATGTCGATTTTTGAAAAAAAACAAATAATATTACATGAAGGAATGAAACTTGTCGTATAATTTTTATTTTCTTTCTTAAAATAAATAAATAAATAGATTATAAAAATAATGTATATATAAACTTGCCAAAATGTAATGTAAAAGAATTCTTCTTTAATTTTAGAATAAATGTATAAAATGGTTCTTTCTGTTGAAGATCAAAAGTCTATTTACAAATACAATACAATTTTATTGAAAGATACACAAAATAGAATTTTCTTTTAGTCACGAAAAAAAAAAAAAAGTCAATTTTTTTGAGATGTAATAATTACTACCGCATTGATTAATATAACATATTATAAACAAAACGTTTTCTTTCTAAAAGTAAAAAGAAAAAAAAAATCTTCTGTAATTTTAGATTATCTTTATCGTTCCATACTTTCATTGAATGATCAACATATTAATTATACGTTCAAATCGAATTTATTGAAATAAAGTTAAAAATAATAATAATAATAATAATAATAATAATAATAATAATAACGATAAAAATATAATTGAAAACGTAATTTTTTCTTGAAACAAAATAATAATAAAATATATAAATATTTCAAATATTAAAGCAGTGCAATAAAACATATGATATATATGCAATAAAACGTATGACACCACAAATTTTTGCTTTATTAATATGAATAAAAAATTTCTCAATAAAAAAAAAGAGAAGTTCTGTACTTGCCAACCATCTCATTAATAACCGTACAATTGTTAACGCCCCCTAAAAAAACGCCCCTTTTCTCACACCGCTATATTTTTAGAGTAATTCTCTCCAAATGTTATTACGATTAAATAAGACTAAAATTAATCTATAGAATTATTGGTGTGAAAAAAAGACGGGTACTAAAAATTGTACGGTTCATAATGAGACGGTTGGCAAGTATGAAGGTCTCTCTTTTGTCATTTTTAAATACGTTTGGGGATTGACTTTTTTCATAAACTTTTAAAAATTAAATTAGACGTAGACGTAGAGTGCTACTTTCTTGAAAATGGTAGTACAGAATATTATATTTACTTAGTCAAACAATAAGTATGAAAAATATTTATGTTTTTCTTTCATTTGTGAATAAATTTACGAACCTGTATTTTCTACCAACAATTTAGTTAAACGTAGAATGCAATTTTCTCGAAAAATGTAGCACAGCCCACAGTAAGATTTCTATTCATTCAAACCATAATAACTTCTGTCGTTTAAATAAAATACTTATTACCACATCGGACAATAAAACATGTCTCACACAGTTTTCTTTTCTTTCTCAAAGGAAAAAAAAAATTGAAGTGTTTCAAAATACACAATTTTTCTTTAATTTTGACCGATTTATTCCGAAAATATCGATAATTTACTTACACGTAGAATTCATTTTTCTTAAAATATGAAGCATAAAATGTAATGTTAACCCAGTTAGACACTAAAAAGGTCAATGTTTAAAATAAAGTACACATTTCCACATCGAGCATAGAAACATATCCCATACAAAAAGTTTTTTTTTTTTTTTTTTTTTTTTTCTGAAGTTGAATATATAATATTTTCCTTTTTTCTAAAAGGAATAAAAAATAATTATAAGATTAAAAAAAAAAAACTTTTTATATACCATGTTTTAAATTAAACAATTAAATTAAATTATAGCTAATATTTTAATGGCTATTTTAACGCTATTAGGATGTTATTATTTTCATATTTTAATTATTTATAAGAAAACTAATCAGAAATTCGAAAACCGGACTTCGAAGTATTGTGTTGTCATCGGGTTCTGAGCTATTGTAAAAAGTTTCAAATGCCTAGCTAGTAGGGAAATTAGTTGAAATTCGATTGCAAAATTTGTTCCAGACAAACAAATAAACAAACAAGAATAGAAGTTACTACTACTACTACTAATAATAATAATAATAGTAATAAAGCATGGTAGAAATACAATTTCTTCTTCAATATTTTAATAAGTTTATGTACCAATTTTTTCCCATGTAAGATTAATAATTTAGTTATACGTAGAATGTAATTAATTTGAAAAATGCAACACAAAATACAATTTTCACTCAATTAGACAATGGAATTTTCATCATCATCCGCACCATCTTCAAAGTTTAGGCTGAGAGCCTGTTCTATTTTCTTGGTCTAATCGCTGTTTTCTGGGTCTGCCGCTGTTATGCAGTGTTGCCAGATGGTCGACAGTCAATTTCTTAAAACAGGCTTTCAAATTTCCCCAAATCAGGGGTTTTCTCAAAAAAATCCCCAAATCAATTTCTACTAAGAAAAGAAAATAATAATAATAATAATAATAATTCGAAATAATTAGCATATTTAAGCCCAAATTTTTCCCCAAATAAAGCTTATTTTTGAAAAGACCTTTTGTACACACTAGTGTTTTTAACTTTATTAATTAACTTTATTAATAACTTGTGCATCACTAGTATGAATAGAGACTAGTTAATTAGCTTTTAATTAATTGTACTCTTGTTAATTAGCTTTTAATTAATTAATTTTACACTAATTTATTAACTCTTTATACATATTAGCTATCGAAAATTTTTAAATCTGCATGAAGTACTGGTCATCAGCTCTCCCTAGGGTATTCACGAAGATGTATTATTAGACCCTCTAATCAATTGTATTTTTACCAAATTCCGTAAACAATGGGCTTTGAGGATGTCCGTACGATGTCTTTTCATCCTCAGGATATTCTGAGGATGTCCTAAGGAGAAATAGCACCTCAAAAAAGTCCCTGCATGCTAAAGAAAACTGATGAAAGTCCGTGCGCGTAAGGATATATCCCTACAGTTCACAACAGTGAACGTGAAGTAATCAGGTAGACCTAGAGCTCCTCCAATACAGGCTGGCTCATCAGGCATTTTGTTTCCCACTCAGCGATTGTTGCCCACGCGGTCCAAATTTCAAGTGTTATCAAATCACATAAAACGGAGGTTTTGCAGCCGAAAACTGCTCAAATCATACCAGAACTGTTTTTAGAACGTTTAGATTTCCCACAGATGAAGAAAGGAGAAAGAAATTGGCTATTAATTGCCCAAAAGAAAATTGTACGCTTAGCTTTCAATCACAAGTATGAAGTGTAATTATGATATGTTTTCTTGCATTTTTGTATCAATTGTTTTTTTTTTTTTTTTTATTGCTGTTTGATTATCTAAATATTGTATTTTACAACCTACACTACTTTTCAACGCGTATAAATATTTAAAATTAACTAATTTAACAGCAACAGTGATGGCTACTTTTTACAGAGGTTATAAGAAAATATTATAGGAGTCTTAGGTAGACCAAGACAAAAAAAAGTTGAAATTTTTCCCAAGTTTCTACCCAAAAATTTCAAAAATACCCTCACAATTCTCCACAAATATTCAGTCTCCAAAAAAATTCTCCAGAAGCCCAAAGAATTCCCAAAACGGGGACAAATTTTCCAATCTGGCATCACTGCGGTTATGCTTGCCCCTAATGTAGTAGAAGGCAGCTCTCGGTAGTCTTTCGCGTGTTATACATTGGACATGATTTTTCCAGTCAGTGCGGTATTGATTGATCTTGACTAAGAGGCTAAAATCTTTTAATTCTCTTTTAATATTATCATTTCTGATTTTATCCGTAATTGTGCAGCAAAATTAGAATTTTTAATTTTTAGACTTGAATAATTATTACCACCCCGAGAAATAAAATACATCTATTACAAATAGCTTTTCTTCTTACAATTAATTAAAGAATTTTTTAAAAGTGTTTAAAATGTAAAACTCTTTCTTCAAATTTGTACAAGTTTATAAACTTAAAAAATAAATAAATTAATTAATTAATTAAAATTAAAATTTAATTAATTAATTAATTAATTACAATTAAATTAATTAATTAATTAATTAATTAAAATTAATTAATTAATTAATTAATTAAAATTAAAATTGAATAAAAAAAATCTTGAATGGTTTATAGTTAACGGCCAAAGAGTTTAAGAATGAAAATTAATCATACGACTAGATAACAACAGATTCAGAATTCAAAGAAAAATTTTATTAATAAAATTAATACGATTAGAATAGAATGAATTTCACTCATCTGACGTACGAGATATAAATAGTTAGGTTGAATAACAAATTAATGGGTACTATTTTCTCCCCGAATCACACCTAGCACACATAGCTGATCATAAATATTTAAAAAATAAAAAAATAGCATAGTTCCTTTACGGTAAATTTTGTTTCAAACATCTATAAGTTAACCTTATTAAATTCAAATAATATTTAATTTAATAAATAAAACACTTTGTAAGTAGACATTATCGACTACAAAAACTCGTAAAAGTTGTTTCAGGTGAAAATAATAGTACAGCTCTTCATTAAATGAAAAAATATATATATATACATGAGTGCATTATCAAACCAGCAATTTACACTCGCGCACACAAAGAAACTTCAAGTGACTTGTGCATTTAGCTTCCTTTGGAACATTATTTATTAAATTTTGGAATATTGCTGCTAATCTACCAAACAGAAAAGGAACAAAAGTTTAAAACCTGATTCAAATAAGGGGGAAATGTTAAAAAACTGCTAAAAAAAAAGGTAAATTATGTCAAATGTTTAGTTTCGCTGCAAAACCAATGAACGATAAAGGGTTAACTCGTTAACTGAATTAATAAACATGGGCTTTCAGTTTCTTCCCCAGAATAAAGACCAGATTATTACAAATCATATAGTATTTCATGTTTTTTTTTTTTTTTAAAGGTCTTACAGAAAACAACGAGAAATGAATCGGGATTTAATAGTCGATCTTTCTCTATTCTCCAATCAGCAATTTAATTTTACCTAGAAAGCGATTTTCTTGAAAAATGTAGTAAAAATAAAGTTTTACTCTGTTAAACATTAATAATTTCAATTATTAAAATGAAATTATTATTACCACTACGAAAAATTTTATCATATCATACAAATCTTTCTCTTTCTGAGAGTGAATAGGATGGGGGGGGGGGGGAATCTAAAAAAGAAATTTAAAAATGAACTTCTTTTTTTTTTTTTTTTTTTCTACCGTAGAATAATTTTATAAACCTACATTAGGTATCAAAGATCCATATTTGAGTTTTACA
>CAWVNO010000847.1:0-47293 GCA_963930645.1 Salticus scenicus | reverse complement strand
TTTGAGAAAGAAGCACTAGTCGAAATCACTGTCCCAAATATTTCCCCCGAAGCTTCAGAAATCCCCATAATGGGGAAACTCTCCAAGTCTGGCAACACTGTAAATACAACAATCAAAAATAAGAGGAAATCGAGGAGATGATTCCGAAATACCCAGGAGCAAATCTCCTGCAACTTCGGTTACCAGATGTAGAACAGATGATCAGTTGGGCTAAGTGATATATATATATATATATATATATATAAAGGGTTGAAAAAGGGCAAGGGAGGAGTGAAAAAACAATGACTGGAAATTTTAGAGCTCAAAAAGAAAAAAAGTAACAAAATACAAAACATCTACAAGAGAGTTTAAGTATAGCATTACAAAGGAGAAAGGCACAATAACAACAACTAGATATATTTTTGGATTTTTTCAAAAAAGTTTTAAACATTTTTAGAGTTATTTCAGAGTATTTTTTTTTTATTATTATTAATCTTCGAAATAATTGAGCAATCGGTACTTTTAATATTTATTGGTGGATACTGAAAAAAAAAAAAACTCACATATTGTGACAACATTGCTCAAATCTGATTTGGGATCAGTAAATGAACTCAGCATGCATATCAAAATATTTCAGTATAACTAGGTATCATGGCTTACTGCGATTTAATCTATTGAATCGCTGGAAGCCCTGCTCCAGATGACGACACAGGACAGGATTTGCTATTGAGCGCATTGGGCGATCCCTACCGTGTGTCCCATACCTGCCAACATTTTAATTTATTTCGGAGTATTTTCAGCCCCGCCTTTATTTTGTACCAATTTTTTTTTTTTTTTTTTAAGAGAATTTTTTTCTTATTGAAACGGTGTTATATATTAGAGAAAAAAGTTTTATAAATAAAGTGGAGCGAAATAGAAGCGGGGCTAAAAGTACTCGGGAATAAATTAAAATATTGGTAGCTATGGTGTGTTCTAAGAGGCTATGATTCTAGTTACCGTGGGTGGAGTAAAAAAAGATATGCCGCAAGCAATCGGTGGAATCTAATTTTCAAGAAAGTGAAATTCATTCCAGTGGCTAAATTTCTCCATCTCAATTCAATCGGTGTGTTTCATTTTAAGTTAATTGAAAATCGATTAGAAAAAACCAGTCTTCCGTAAATTTTACCAATTGCAGCTACTAGGGTGTTTGTGAAAAGGTTTATTACAAATTTTGGGGTCAATTTGATTTTGCATTTTCCCTGTGTTTGAAGGAGCCTCGTCATTAAAACTAGAAATTCTTTTAGACATATGCAAGGTTCTCACAAAGGGAATTTTGAATGTCAGAATTTTTATATAGTATTTTTTTTTTTTTTTTTTTTTTTTTTTCAACAGGTATAACTGAATGTCAACAGGTTGGAGTTTTTTACTCATTCTAAATACGTGAGTATTTTTTGTATAACATTTTTAAAAGCCAGAAACTAGGGATCTTGTAAGGTTATGCACTTTTTTTATTTTGTCCCTTTCTATCTACACAGGGTTAGCATTCTCCGCCCCTTTTTTCAGGGTACTTTTAAATCTGAAAAATTTTAGACTTTTTTTCTACAATTATTTTTACAGAGAAACTTTTATGGTATTTTCATAGCAACGTGTCGTGATTAAATGAGGTAGATATTCTTCTATAAAAATAATGATAGTAAAAAAAGAAGAAATTTTTCATTCAAATAGTTCCCCAAAACAAGGCGGAAAATGCGACCCCTATTCACTGTAACTCGAAAATTGTTAGAGATAGGTCAGAGTTGCTGTGTTGATTTATGCCTAAATGAGCTCTTTTATAACCCCTCTGAGTTTGTTCAGAAATAATAATATATCCTATGTATATACATACATACGTATATATATATATATATATGTGTGTGTGTACACTGTACACATAGGGTGTCCCAAAATTACAGCGACAAACTTTAGTAAGAGGTACAGGTACATCATAAGGATTCAGAATAGCATGGGAACCAATGTCCGCAAATGTAATCTTAACTCAGGGATCGTGCTCTCCAGCCTTTTCTTCAGGGCTCTTTTAAAAATGAGGAATACCTGCCTTTTTTGCTATCAATATTTTTATAAAATAATTTCAGGACACATTATTCAAAAAATACAATATGTATTTCTCTAAGGCAAAACAGGCGGAAATTTCCAACACCTAAAAATGCCCCCCTCCCTCTCCCCCCTCCCCCCCCCCCCCCCCAAAAAAAAAAAAAAAAGCGGATTTATGTTTTTCGGTTACTTTTAAGATATGTAGGCGTAGTTTATAAATTTTGAATTTTTTTACCTTTCTTTTCTTTTTTTTTTTAAATCCGTGCAAATGATTACATTAAAGATATATATATATATATAGTAATAATGCTGTTTCTAATCGATGTACTTAAAACACTTAGTGTATTAAGTGGTATATTGTATATAGTTTGTGAAATAATGGACAGTACAAGATTTAAAAACCTATAAGGTAGGCGGAGTTACAAAATAATAATAATAATATGCATATGTGGAGGAGAAAGTATTCATACATGGCAGTCAGTGTTAAAAAATACTAAAATATATCCAGTTTCTATCTGTTAATATGATATTTGAGGTCATCGATTGCTGTGTATTTCCTCGTGATTTCTGTTTTATTTATTTGTTTATTTTTTAACTTCGTTTATAAATTTAAAACGTATTTTATGATTGATAGTGATGAAAGAGTCCTTGAAAGCAGGCAGGTCCATACTAACCTAGAGAGTTTTAATATATTAGTCATTGTAAGCATTTGTCAATCAATCAGAGTGCTATATTTTGGGAAATCACTTGATTTGAGAATAGGGGATTTCGACACTGATCTAGGGAAAAATCACGAAACCTATCTCACAAGGCAGGTCTCCAGAGGCGCATATGGAAATTTTTTTGAAAAAATTACAGAATACTCTCCTAATGAGGTTATGTATGTTTAGGATAAAAATTCCGGCGGAATCACTATATATCGTCCGTAAAAAAATATTGAAAATATCCGATTTTTGGTTATTTATCGCTTGTTGGCGACATATTGAAAACTGATGCAAAACGATCTTTTGATAAATACTCATTAAAGAAAAACATTTTAAATACTCTTAATACCAAACTAGTTTAAGGAAGTTTACTTTAAATAAATACACTTTCATAACTAGAATTTTGTCAAAATATTTTAAAAAAAGTTGATCGTTAAGTTTACTTAACGATCAAATTATGTATCTTTTAATTTAACGTGAAATACCTAAACTAAGCTTAAGTTTCCCATGAGCTTTAAAGATTATGGCTTAAAGTAAATCACTACACACATTCATTTATCTTGCACAATAAATGAAAAAGAACGTATATAACACCTTGGAAATGAAACAATTGTAAGCGACAATCACTTATCAGTACATTATTTTGCATTTTCGAAGAATACCGATTTCACTTTAATCATTTCAAACTTAAGTATAAATTTCAAATTTCAGTGCAGATTACACATTAATATTGAACATTTAAAACATTTTTATTATTATTATAATTTACTTTTTATTACACTGATTACTTGATTTGGTAAAATTTATCAAATAACTTTTTTAACTCTAGGTACCAAATTAATTTTAAAAAGTTTAAATATTTGCAATTCGGAAGGAAAATATAAATAAAAAAGATTTTTAAGAGCTAAAAGGAAATACTTTTAATAAAAGGTCACATGCATGTATTATACAAGTTTGTATGAGAAACAAGCAAATCTTTCATCAATTAATTTCAAATTATTTTTACTATAACGCTATTTAGAAAGACTTGTTTTGCAAGAAATTCTTAAACGCATTAAAATTACTTGCATTTGACGGGAAAGGATGTTGCTCTCCAAATCGCATGCACTTTTTGTCTTTTTGCGCCAAATATACCTTATTATTTTATTTTTTTTACAAACTACCTATTTTGATTCAGCCGATAAATTTGGCTGATCTTGTAGAACCTATATAAGTAGTATCTCTGTTTTCAGAATATTCTGAGTATGCACTCTAAGGAGACGTTCCTTGTCAGAAACAGGGTTCTGAAACAGATAACAAGAGTCAGATGTTCAAATCTTATTGGCCGTAGTGGATTTATATATATGTATATATATATATTATTAAAATTGCGCAGAGAGTGGTGCCGCCGGCATATTTTTAAAAAATATTGTAGAGACCTATACTCGGGGCAAACCTAACTTGAGCACACTGTCAAAGGCTGAGCCTGTGTGATTCCGCAAGTGATATATAGTTCCTTTAAAATACTTATTTATGTTATTAAAAGTATACTTAATTTAACATTAAATATCCGTATTAGATTCAGTAATATTAGCTAAATCTATATACTCAGCTTAAAATGTATATTTTAATGATTAAGGAATTCTTTTTAAAAATAATAAGTTATACGTCACTGTCTACTTATCCAGTCAAAAGCTTCCTTTGTTTGGCGATTTACTCAGAAGAGCGAAATTCCGGCAACCCTCAAACCCTGGAATTTTTCGTGGGGACATTCTTTTCTCGGACACCGGAATTGACGCTTGCTTTTCTTTTACCGTCTTTCTCCTCTGTTCTTATCTTATCGTTTCAATGGCATCTCCTTCAGTTGGATCCCCGTTTACTTTTCAACCTCAGAGAAAGGGGAAACCTTTGGAAAGTTCTGCTAAGGTTATCATCTTAAACGTTTTTATTAAACTCAGAGAACAAAATCTCTTGAAATCGGAAAATGAAATTACTGAGATGTGTTCTGAATTGACAGGAATTTCCCGATCATCTATAAACAGAATAAAAGCTGAAAAAAAGACGAGTGGGAAACTTTCGACTCCAGGAAAGAAACGTCCTTTGAAAGTTAATACAAGTACAAGGATGCAGAGATATGATGACTTTACAAAAACAGCTATTCGAAGAAAAGTGCATTCTTTTTTCTTCAAAAATGAAATAGAGAAAAAAGAATGTGGTTATTAGATGGTTTGGAAAAACAGATTGTTGAAACCATGAGTTTTAATATTGATAGTTCTTCGAGCGACTCTGAGCAGTCAACGGATAATGATGATAGCCTCAGCGGAATCGAGCCATTAGACGAATAAGAATATTTTTTTCAAGGCTAAAAAAAAGTTCTTTTCAGAACTAACATAAAAAAGTTCTTTTCAGAACTAAAAAATAAGTCCTTTCGAGGACAAAGCGTTGTGAAAGGCTAAAAATTAAAAGATAGAAAGATTAGTTATACTAAGAATTTTGAACACAAATTACTCAATTGTCTTTTTCAATTACCACTCCCTTAAACAACAATAAAATAATAATAATAATGATAATGAGTAAAATTAAATATATTAAAAATAAATTAAATAAATAAATATTAAGCCTTTTTAAGATTTCATAAGTAAAGCATATATTTTCAATTTTCAACTCTAGATACTAAAATTTTAAATCCTTAACACAGTACTTTTTTTTTTTTTTTTTAATCGCCCTCCCCCATTTCCCTCATTCATTTTTCTCTCCGCCAGGAATTGAGAGGTTCTTTTAAAACTGGGAGACGGGCGGTACCGGGTTCGAACCCAGTTCGTACTCGGCAGCCTAGCTGATCAGTGTGCTTCGTAGTTTTCTCCAAAACCCATTTAAATACGGGCTAGGTATCCTGGAATCCCTCCCTTCCCACTCTCTTAAAAGGCATTCCATCCATAACTTGGCACTCGTACAGTCATTTGGCCGTACCACAGTCATTCATTTTCACTGAAAAATTGCCTATTTGTTGAAAAATAATATTTTGAAGTAACGAAGTTCTGAAACCTTTTCCCTTTCTCTCGCTCTCTCTCTCTTTTTTTTTTTTTGTGTGTGTGTGTGTGTGTATATGTGTAGATTTAAACACTAAATCGATCATTCATTATTTAATCTACTCCTATTTGTACTTTATTCTTTTTCAATCAATTTACCTGGACTACTTTTCTGATTTCACCGCTTTTACCAAAAATTTTAATACAAAAAAATTCAAATTTTTCGCAATATTTTTTTCTCTTGGGAAAATAGATATATCATTTGCTAAATTTCACATCTTCTGCAAATTCCAGTTTCCTTTTTTGTTTTCTTTTTATAAAAAATAATTATTTTAGCGTAAAAATAAATAAATAAATAAATAAAAAATAACTCATATAATATTGAGTGGTTAGAGAGTTAAAACTTTATTATTATTATTCTTGTATAAAAAAATTTCGAGTAAATTAAACAAATCTGTATAACAATAAAGTGTAAAATAAAATATAATGGACTTATAACCATGCATTTATGGATAGCAAAAATATGACTGGATAACATTGTTTTATTTTAGTGGAGTGAGAATTACACAGTGTTACCTGTAAAACAAAGCCCACCAGCAGCCGAGCGGTGCTGCGCTCAAAGGTGGAAGATGGGAAGTGCCGGGTTCGATTTTTGGTTGTGCACTACTACCCGTTTGGAGTTTTCCGTTGTTTTCTTCGAAACTCGCGTAAATACGGGCTAGGACCCCTTAGAAATACTCCCTTGGAGGCCATTCCAGCTAAAGGCTTAGGACCCTAGCATATTCAATCCCTACAACCAACCAACCTGTTAAAGAAAGATAATTCATTTTGCTCTCAAAGCTGGTAGATAAAAGGTGCCTAGCTCAAAATTCACAATCGTCGGTTTAGCCATTCGGTAATTCTTGCGGATTTTTTCGAAACTCGATTGAATACAGGCTAGGCCATTTAGGCCACTGTGAAATCTACCAAAGTGTGTCCTTCTTCCCTCCTGTAATAGAGGTAAATTAGTATTAAGTCTTCTTGAAAAAATTGGGGACTGGAAAATGCTGGCTCATAAATGGAGGTGGACTTTCAAAGAGGTTTTACTGCATTATACAGCTTTTCCAACTTCATTTTTCCATTAAAAATTAGTTCACCTTCAATGTATTTTACCAAAGTGATAGCACCTTAAAATTTGTTTCTTTCTAAAAAGAAATCATAAAATACTTTTTGTAGCCCTGAAAATTGTTTGAAATTGCATACGCATTATATAATATTCTAAAAAAAAAGTTACATGGGGGGGGGGGGGGGTGGATATCATTTAAAATATTGCTAGAGACATTTTGTTTTTAACTGGGTTATAAATAAAATCGCGCATCTGACGCATCTGAATATTTTTGCATAGCCTTGTAAACCAGTCATTAATACTAAACATGCTATACTCAGTGAGAAACATGCCTTTTGCATCTAAATAATGTATGTTACTTTCATTATGCTTTGTGATATATAAAAAAATTAAAAATGGTTTTAAAAATACAACTTATCGACCATAATGTACCCGAATTCTCTAGTGAAAACTTGTTAACAAGGCAATAATTATAATCGCATTGTTTTCAATAGAAATCATGCCACAGTAGACATAAGCAACATATATAAATTTCAAGGCATTGTAAAACATATAAAGAATACTAGAGAGATGAACTGACGCCATAAATATTTTCTAAATTTTAATGAGAGTTGTTTCAAAAACATTAAATGTAGCTATATGCATGCAATTTAAAACACGTGTAATACTAAATGAATGCTTTTTATTTATTTATTTATTATTATTAGTATTATTTACAATAATATTAGTAGAAAATCTTTTCATTAAATTCAGATTTCTGAAAATATATAAAAATTAAATTAATATTTTGATAGATTAAATTATGATTGTAAATTTATAAGTTTAAAAAATTGTATTAAGTTATTTTGAGTCCATTCAGCATTGTATCTGTATTTATATAAACGCACACACATACTATTCTTTGAAATAATATTTTAACGTTTTTTTCAACATGTAATTCTTTTCTTTTCTTTTAATTCAACACCAATTCTTTCAATAATAATTTTTGAATAATTTAAACACAGTGCGCAATTTTCCCCCACAAAAAGTAAGGATAAACAGCCAAATCTAGTATCCCTCCTACCTCTTATTTGTATGAATACAGGAAAAAGGGAGTAAACTGGCTCCTGTAGCTTTGACAGTGTGCTCAAGTTAGGTTTGCCCCGATTGTAGAAACCCTAAGATAATGCCGATTTATAATTTTTTTCCTGCCTAAAGGCGATAAATTACAAATTATTTGCACTATATCTAGCTCATCCTATAAAAGATCTGCGCAGCGTCCGTCTTGTCAGAAGACAAGCGCTCACTGTTCAGCTATCAGCTCAAACAACGATTGACAGCAGAAGCATAATTAATATTTTTTTACAACATAATATCTCATTGCAATCTTTATGGTGTCAGTATTTTATTTTATTTCCGGTTCGGTATTCATACTTGTCAACCCTCTCCGCCCTTTTTTCAGGACATTCTCAGAGTGATTTCATAGTGAGGTGTGGTGATTAAATAGGATTCAAATTACTGTATACAAATAGTGGTAGCAATAAAGAAGGAAATTTCTCATTTCTGCCAGTGTCCTAAAAAAAAGGGTGGAGGATACGACCTACAATCGGGGCAAACCTAACTTGAGCACACTGTCAAAGCTACAGGAGCCAGTTTACTCCCTTTTTCCTGTATTCATACAAATAAGAGGTAGGAGGGATACTAGATTTGGCTGTTTATCCTTACTTTTTGTGGGGGGAAATTGCGCACTGTGTTTAAATTATTCAAAAATTATTATTGAAAGAATTGGTGTTGAATTAAAAGAAAAGAAAAGAATTACATGTTGAAAAAAACGTTAAAATATTATTTCAAAGAATAGTATGTGTGTGCGTTTATATAAATACAGATACAATGCTGAATGGACTCAAAATAACTTAATACATTTTTTTAAACTTATAAATTTACAATCATAATTTAATCTATCAAAATATTAATTTAATTTTTATATATTTTCAGAAATCTGAATTTAATGAAAAGATTTTCTACTAATATTATTGTAAATAATACTAATAATAATAAATAAATAAATAAAAAGCATTCATTTAGTATTACACGTGTTTTAAATTGCATGCATATAGCTACATTTAATGTTTTTGAAACAACTCTCATTAAAATTTAGAAAATATTTATGGCGTCAGTTCATCTCTCTAGTATTCTTTATATGTTTTACAATGCCTTGAAATTTATATATGTTGCTTATGTCTACTGTGGCATGATTTCTATTGAAAACAATGCGATTATAATTATTGCCTTGTTAACAAGTTTTCACTAGAGAATTCGGGTACATTATGGTCGATAAGTTGTATTTTTAAAACCATTTTTAATTTTTTTATATATCACAAAGCATAATGAAAGTAACATACATTATTTAGATGCAAAAGGCATGTTTCTCATTGAGTATAGCATGTTTAGTATTAATGACTGGTTTACAAGGCTATGCAAAAATATTCAGATGCGTCAGATGCGCGATTTTATTTATAACCCAGTTAAAAACAAAATGTCTCTAGCAATATTTTAAATGATATCCACCCCCCCCCCCCCATGTAACTTTTTTTTTAGAATATTATATAATGCGTATGCAATTTCAAACAATTTTCAGGGCTACAAAAAGTATTTTATGATTTCTTTTTAGAAAGAAACAAATTTTAAGGTGCTATCACTTTGGTAAAATACATTGAAGGTGAACTAATTTTTAATGGAAAAATGAAGTTGGAAAAGCTGTATAATGCAGTAAAACCTCTTTGAAAGTCCACCTCCATTTATGAGCCAGCATTTTCCAGTCCCCAATTTTTTCAAGAAGACTTAATACTAATTTACCTCTATTACAGGAGGGAAGAAGGACACACTTTGGTAGATTTCACAGTGGCCTAAATGGCCTAGCCTGTATTCAATCGAGTTTCGAAAAAATCCGCAAGAATTACCGAATGGCTAAACCGACGATTGTGAATTTTGAGCTAGGCACCTTTTATCTACCAGCTTTGAGAGCAAAATGAATTATCTTTCTTTAACAGGTTGGTTGGTTGTAGGGATTGAATATGCTAGGGTCCTAAGCCTTTAGCTGGAATGGCCTCCGTGGGAGTATTTCTAAGGGGTCCTAGCCCGTATTTACGCGAGTTTCGAAGAAAACAACGGAAAACTCCAAACGGGTAGTAGTGCGCAACCGAAAATCGAACCCGGCACTTCCCATCTTCCACCTTTGAGCGCAGCACCGCTCGGCTGCTGGTGGGCTTTGTTTTACAGGTAACATTGTGTAATTCTCACTCCACTAAAATAAAACAATGTTATCCAGTCATATTTTTGCTATTCATAAATGCATGGTTATAAGTCCATTATATTTTATTTTACACTTTATTGTTATACAGATTTGTTTAATTTACTCGAAATTTTTTTATACAAGAATAATAATAATAAAGTTTTAACTCTCTAACCACTCAATATTATATGAGTTATTTATTATTTATTTATTTATTTATTTTTACGCTAAAATAATTATTTTTTATAAAAAAAAAAACAAAAAAGGAAACTGGAATTTGCAGAAGATGTGAAATTTAGCAAATGATATATCTATTTTCCCAAGAGAAAAAAATATTGCGTAAAATTTGAATTTTTTTGTATTAAAATTTTTGGTAAAAGCGGTGAAATCAGAAAAGTAGTCCAGGTAAATTCATTGAAAAAGAATAAAGTACAAATAGGAGTAGATTAAATAATGAATGATCGATTTAGTGTTTAAATCTACACATATACACACACACACACACACAAAAAAAAAAAAAAAAAAAAAAAAAAAAGAGAGAGAGAGCGAGAGAAAGGGAAAAGGTTTCAGAACTTCGTTACTTCAAAATATTATTTTTCAACAAATAGGCAATTTTTCAGTGAAAATGAATGACTGTGGTACGGCCAAATGACTGTACGAGTGCCAAGTTATGGATGGAATGCCTCTTAAGAGAGTGGGAAGGGAGGGATTCCAGGATACCTAGCCCGTATTTAAATGGGTTTTGGAGAAAACTACGAAGCACACTGATCAGCTAGGCTGCCGAGTACGAACTGGGTTCGAAGCCGGTACCGCCCGTCTCCCAGTTTTAAAAGAACCTCTCAATTCCTGGCGGAGAGAAAAATGAATGAGGGAAATGGGGGAGGGCGATTAAAAAAAAAAAAAAAGTACTGTGTTAAGGATTTAAAATTTTAGTATCTAGAGTTGAAAATTGAAAATATATGCTTTACTTATGAAATCTTAAAAAGGCTTAATATTTATTTATTTAATTTATTTTTAATATATTTAATTTTACTCATTATCATTATTATTATTATTTTATTGTTGTTTAAGGGAGTGGTAATTGAAAAAGACAATTGAGTAATTTGTGTTCAAAATTCTTAGTATAACTAATCTTTCTATCTTTTAATTTTTAGCCTTTCACAACGCTTTGTCCTCGAAAGGACTTATTTTTTAGTTCTGAAAAGAACTTTTTTATGTTAGTTCTGAAAAGAACTTTTTTTTAGCCTTGAAAAAAATATTCTTATTCGTCTAATGGCTCGATTCCGCTGAGGCTATCATCATTATCCGTTGACTGCTCAGAGTCGCTCGAAGAACTATCAATATTAAAACTCATGGTTTCAACAATCTGTTTTTCCAAACCATCTAATAACCACATTCTTTTTTCTCTATTTCATTTTTGAAGAAAAAAGAATGCACTTTTCTTCGAATAGCTGTTTTTGTAAAGTCATCATATCTCTGCATCCTTGTACTTGTATTAACTTTCAAAGGACGTTTCTTTCCTGGAGTCGAAAGTTTCCCACTCGTCTTTTTTTCAGCTTTTATTCTGTTTATAGATGATCGGGAAATTCCTGTCAATTCAGAACACATCTCAGTAATTTCATTTTCCGATTTCAAGAGATTTTGTTCTCTGAGTTTAATAAAAACGTTTAAGATGATAACCTTAGCAGAACTTTCCAAAGGTTTCCCCTTTCTCTGAGGTTGAAAAGTAAACGGGGATCCAACTGAAGGAGATGCCATTGAAACGATAAGATAAGAACAGAGGAGAAAGAGGGTAAAAGAAAAGCAAGCGTCAATTCCGGTGTCCGAGAAAAGAATGTCCCCACGAAAAATTCCAGGGTTTGAGGGTTGCCGGAATTTCGCTCTTCTGAGTAAATCGCCAAACAAAGGAAGCTTTTGACTGGATAAGTAGACAGTGACGTATAACTTATTATTTTTAAAAAGAATTCCTTAATCATTAAAATATACATTTTAAGCTGAGTATATAGATTTAGCTAATATTACTGAATCTAATACGGATATTTAATGTTAAATTAAGTATACTTTTAATAACATAAATAAGTATTTTAAAGGAACTATATATCACTTGCGGAATCACACAGGCTCAGCCTTTGACAGTGTGCTCAAGTTAGGTTTGCCCCGAGTATAGGTCTCCTGTATTGCCAACCTAACCCGGAAGGATTTTAGTCTCGCCCCTTCACGCCTGTTTTTTCACAGTAGTTTTTTTTTTTTTTTTTGCGTACTTTTCTTCTTATTTAATCGTAAATATATTTGAACAGAATTACTCTAAAAATTAAATCGTGTACAAAAATGGGCGGAAATTAACAATCTTCCGGGTTAGGCTGGCAAGTATGAATATTTATAAAACTGCAATGCAAATAACATGAAAAAATAAATTAATTTGCCTTCAAGCTAAAATTAGTTTGAATTTAATCCTTTTTAAGAAAACTTAGCAACGTATTCATATTAAAAAAACCCACCCCCAACTAAATACGCTACAAGTCGTTTTGGAAATAGGCGGCTTATGCTAAACGATTTGTAATAACCTCTAGTTTATAATGGTACACTTAAATTTTGCCCTGAGATCTACTCATTAAAACTTGCATAAACTTTTTTTTTTCTTGTCGAATTGTACACCCCCTTTTAATTCCGCAGGGCTCGTTGTCCCCGATTATATTTTTTTCAGTTCACTTTCAACTATGTATGAGAAATTTTCGCTTATATTGTTACCACTATTTTATACATTAATGCCCATCCTATGTAAGAACATGACATTACTACAAAAATACTATAAAGATTTCTGCATAAAATTAGTGGTGGCTTAAAAGAACAGAATTTCTTATACATAACAGCAGAGTTCACAACTTTTAAAATGTATTCACGAGCATTTTTAGCCTCGCTTTCTTTTTGCACCAAAAGTTTTGTAGATTATTTCCCTTTAATATGTGACAACGATTAAATAAGAAGAAAATCATTTTTCAAAATTTCCGGTATGAAAAAGTGGCGGGACTAAAAATGCTCGTGAATAAATTGTAAAAGTTGGGAACTCTGCATAACAGTTACCTGGAAATAAAGCGGGTTAGATGAATCCATTACCACATCCAGGGATGGTATTCCCCGTTTTTTTTTTTTTTTTTCAGGTTAGTTTTAGACAAAGAATATTTATAGCGCAAACAAGCTTCCGAAGGGATTATATAAAAGCGAATTCAGAAGGTTAGAGCATGCTCGTGACTTAAATATTGTTGTGTAGCAAACTTTACAGGGAAGACAACGCGATTCCCGTTGGATTTCAGTTTATTAACCCTTTAAGTACTGAATTATTTAAAGATTTTTATGCCCATGGGACGGATTTAATTTGTCACATCAATATTTCGCAGTGTTGCTTGTCCCGCCCTTTTTTTCACACCAGTAATTTTTTAGAGTAATGTAATTATGATTAAATAGAAGGAAAGTATTCTAAAATGATACTGGTGTGAAAAAAGGCGGGGCAAACAATACTACGGAATATTAATATGTAAAAGTAATACATTTTATTTGGAATATACTTATGTTGGTGATATAAATATATTTTTGAAACAGCATTTTAGTTACAAAATATAAATAAATACATAAAGGAAACAAAATAGAAATATTTATATAGAACAAGAACCAACTTAAAGTCTAATAATTTTGTACCGTGTGGTATTTTTCAAAACATGTCGGTAAATGCAAAGTTACCTGGCATTGTTTGCATTTCCAAGTGGTTTCTTTTCTTATTTTATGTTTATAACGTACGCGACACCGTTTTGTAGGGTGTATCTTTAATTCTGCTGCCGGAATATTCTCCGGAAAATGTGCCCAATTTTTCGCTTGCAAACGATGTGGCGCATCGCTACTTGTAGGACGCCCACGGATATTATAATATAATATGGCCGGACCACTTGTGACAATAATTCTTCAGCGATTTCTAAACGAAATTGGACAATGCCTGTTTTGGTTTCACAATTGACTTTACTATGTATAACATGTGAATTGAAAATTGTCTATTAGATAAAACGCCTTTTCTTTGTAACCTTTCATGCATTTTCTCATAACAGGAAAGCACGCTAGCAATTGCTCCTTTTTATCAACGCCTCCCATACCGGTATTATATTCTATTACACATGATGATTTGATAATTTTGTCAAAATTGTCATCATTCTTTTTTCGCTTCCCTGTATCAACTAAATCAATGTTTGAATGTTTTGTGCTAAGCATGTATACATCTTTCTTATCTTTCCATCTTAGTGCTAACAAACCATGGGAGGATAAGATTTTGGCCTCTTCTTTTTTTAGTTTGAATGAAGCAAGCTCTTTTGGCCAGAGCCTGATTAAGGGGGAAGCACACATTATTTATACTTACACCGCTATTTTTTAACAAATACTTTCCTCCTATAATAAACAGAAAATTCTCATTAAAAATTATTTTAAAACAATTCTGGTGTCTAATAACGGTGAGGAAATTGGACTGTTTTACACCGTTCATTTTTTATAAAAAATATTTCCTCGTCAAAGCGTGGAGTTTCTATGACATCAAGTAAAAAATAATTGTAAAAATATTCCGGTGAGAGCGGAGAAAATGCGTGCTTTCCCCTTAATCAGGCTCTGCTTTTGGCATGTGTTTTCTGTTCTATCGCACAGTTCCAACTACATTTATATCTTATTCTAGTAATTTTAAATATAATTGTGGAATCGAATACCTATTGTCCGTGTAGTGTACCTTTTTTTAAAAAAAATTGGTTGCGCCACTTCTAGAACAGCACTCTCAGACGCTGGTATATCAGTCCCCGCCCACTGGCGGGGGTTCCGCAAACATCAACGCCTGCTTCTTAAATTCAGATGACGAGTCAGACTCGTCCACCGTAACTTCGCCCAAGTAAGCAGATGACGAGTCTCACTCGTCAAATGTACCCAAAGGGTTAATTTTCATTCCTTCATTTTAGTATTCTTATTCAGTTTACGGATTCTTTGGTTTATTGCTCATCTAACAGCAGAAATTTTCTTCAAAAACATTTTCTTTGAAATAGCTTGATTTTTAAAGTATTCATTAGGTTAACACGTTGACTGCCACGCGTGTTTACAACAAAATCCCCGTCAGGCCACCCGTGCCACTGTAAGATGCGTGCTCTGCTACCGCATGTCTGTTTACATTTCTTTCGGTACTCTCACCCCGATATCTATTACGATCCTCATTTATCACGTTATTACTCTGCACGAGCAGAGTATACATTTCCGAGTTATACATACCCATCTTCAAACGACGATTCCAAAGCAACTAAAAGAGTCTAACGATCGCAATCACTTTCAGAATCTGCGAAATATATTCTAGTTTCATAAAAACACCATCGGGAATTTTGCACGGTGAAACATTTGGCCCGGGTGGCCTTTTTACGCAGACCTTCGGCAGCCGTTCCTACGCTCTCAAAATTTTTTTCCGAGTTTCACATACCCATCTTCAAACGACGATTCCAAAGCAACTAAAAGAGTCTAACGATCGCAATCTCTTTCAGAATCTGCGAAATATATTCTAGTTTCATAAAAACACCATCGGGAATTTTGCACGTTGAACCATTTGGCAAGGGGGCCTTTTTCGTGAAGACCTTCGCCTGCTGTTACTCCGCCCCCAAACCTTTTTTGAGTTTCACTGAATTTTATTCAAAATCCGATTCCAAAGCAACCAAAAGAGTCTAGTGATCGCAATCACTTTCTGAATCTGCCAAATACATTCTAGTTTCATAATAAAACAATCGGGAAATTTGCACGTTGAACCATTTGGCCAGGGGCCTTTTTCGTGAAGACCTTCGCCTGCTGTTACTCCGCCCCCAAACCTTTTTTGAGTTTCACTGAATTTTTTTCAAAATCCGATTCCAAAGCAACCAAAAGAGTCTAGTGATCGCAATCACTTTCAGAATCTGCCAAATACATTCTAGTTTCATAATAAAACAATCGGGAAATTTGCACGTTGAACCATTTGGCCAGGGGCCTTTTTCGTGAAGACCTTCGCCTGCTGTTACTCCGCCCCCAAACCTTTTTTGAGTTTCACTGAATTTTTTTCAAAATCCGATTCCAAAGCAACCAAAAGAGTCTAGTGATCGCAATCACTTTCAGAATCTGCCAAATACATTCTAGTTTCATAATAAAAAATTCAACAGTATTATTATCTCCTGTCATATATTTATCTAAATATGTTCGGAAATCCTTTGGAAGGAGTCACCCGACGTGGCCTGATGAGAACTCTTGCTGTCACCCGAATACGGGTGACGTGGCCTGATGAGAACTTTTGCTGTCACCCGAATACGGGTGACACGGCAGTTAACGTGTTAAAGGAGAGTTAATATTTTTCTTAGATAATACTGATTTTATAAACAATTTATTAAACAATCATACTCTCCTGCACAAGAAATGCAATAAATGTCTCCAAAATATAGAAAGTTACAAAATCAAAAAAAAAAAACATTCGTAAGTAATTGAAGTAAATAATGCACCTCCTACTCACAAGGCTGTTTCTTATTGCACAGACAAACTCAGGAAGGCAACAGTAAAACGTATATGGAGTATAAAAATGTCCATCAAACCTGTGATACCTCAAACCGTTTTGATTCAGTTTGCAGTAAGCTACTGAAAATTGAAGGAACTCATTTTTGAAATTTTTAAACATTCTACAGAAAAATAATGAACATATTTTTAAAGAACGGAAAAAATCCCATAAAAACGACAACAGCGGTGTTAGAATATATAGCTTTAATGATGAATTAGAAGAGCTGAAACAGTGAAAAAAAGCAGAAGTCGAAGTTTCCACCCTTTTTTCAGGATATTCTTATGGATGAATAATTTCACCATTTTTTGCTACGATACTTTTATACAGAATCTTTTAACGTATTTTTGTACTAATGTATTATGACTAAATATGGTAGAAATTATCGTATAAAAATAGTGGTAGCACAAAGGGCAAAAATTTCTAAATTTTCAAAGTGTCTTGAAAAAAAGGCGGAGACTTCGAGCTCTGAAAAAGGGCAAATATCTGCCCAAAAATTTAATTGGCAATGCCCTAAAAACCAATCCCAATAGCTTTCAAATAAGTTTACAATGATCCTTAGAGGTTGGCTAGTTCTAGAAAAATTTAGCTGTTTGTTTGTTATACACCAGTCGTTTTCACTAGGGAGCCTTTATACTCAGGGAGACGACACACGGGAGCAAACATCTCATTGGTTATGACCTGTTTTTTACCGCCTTGGGCTATTTCAAGTTTCTCAGCAATTGGAATAGCAGTGCGTTGAGAAGCAACTCAGAAACAAAAACTTATTTCTTTTATAATGAATTAAGATATCAATTTTTATTACTAGAATATTATTTAAGTGAAATTAAATTTTGATTTTGACAGATTTTTATTCAGGAAATCCTGTCTAGTTTTGAGAAATTAGCATGTTTTTGTGACTGATCACCATTCGCATTTGTTTTCAATATTTGAAAATAATGTTTACGAACTTTTTCTTAAAATATTTCTACTCTAAACAGCAATTTAAATATACTACAAGCAATAAAGTTTTACATACTGTATTTTACAACTTATTAAATGTGTTTTAATATGAAAGAAATGCCATTTTGCTGCATAAGAGCATGTTGGCGATGTTTGAGCCGTTACTGGCTATATTCATTTTCGCCAAATCGTAATTTTTAAACATCGGGCCTTTTAAAGAATATAGCGTCTATTACTAAAAGGTTTTACATTTTTAAATAGCTCTTTAAATTATTTTATGGCATTTCCTTAGATTTATATTCGTATTAAATAATATTAGGCATTTTTCATATTCGTCTTATATTTTCTGTTATTCATTTATATAAGAAGATATTGATGCTCATTTTTTTTTTTTTTTTTTTTTTTTTTTTAATTGTTAAATTAACTTTTAAGAAATTATATAATTGTAATTATTATTAATAAAATCACAATATCAAAATAAATATATTAAAAAACTGAAATCTGAAAAAATACTTGCTTTTTGAAAAATTAATTTAAATTTTTACTAATATAAGTAATAAAAAGTTTAGAGGCATTGTTCAAAATACATTTTGGAACTAGATCATCCAAATATTAAATCAAAAATTTATTCTACAAATAATTTAATTTTCAATGTGTAGATGCGTTTTATTTCATTAAAGAAAGTTTTTGATAGTCTTAAAAATTCAAAATTTTACTTTAGCCCAAGCAAAGAAACGTAATAATAAATAAAACTTTGTTTAATAGATTTATTTGTCGATGAGATAATAGTACATAATTTCAACAAATTTATTACTTTTTTTCCTCATGCTGATTTAAATTGTTTATGGTCGATTTACATGATATATATATTGTATATATATATATATATATATATCAAATCAGATCTACTGAACACAAATGATGATATGTTTATTTAAATATTCTTTCTTGCTTTTTTAATTATCTGATCTTTTATATTTATTTATTAATTTAAAACAACGAACATTTATTATTATTATTATTTATTTTATTTATTTATTTATTTATTTTTTAAGTACATTGTTGCAAATGTGACAACATTTTCTTTTTCTTTTTTTTTTTTCTCTTAAATTGAACTTAAAAAAAAAAAAAAAAAAAAAAATCATTTCAACTTAAAAAAAAAAAAGTATAGATTCAAGCAGAATGACATCCGTTTTGAGCGTTAGTTTACAGAAACTGCCACTTTTATAATTATAAGGATGCGCAAAAATTAAAGTGCATTAAGACTGAAAAACCGAATTAATAAACTGTTTAAATTTATTTGAAAATGTTTATATTTTTTAACTCATTGATATATTTCAGCAGCATTCCAACTTGCCAAAGTCTTTGTTACATATTTGTTATTCATATTATCATTGTATTGCATATTTCAATTATTATTATTCAATTTTTTTTCTTGTTTCGAGGTTAATTCTATCACTCCAGTCACAAAACAAACGGCTGTCAGAATGCCATCCCCCACCCCCCACCCCAAATTATTTCTTTTCATGGGGGGCGGGCATGGTATAATGATATAAATTGGAAATTAAATTATTTTATTATACTAAGCTATTTTCATGCGGGAAAAAATGTTTTTAAAATATTTAAATTAATGTTGATAATTTGTTAAACACAACTTAAAAAAAAAAAAAAAAAAGAAGAGAGAAAGAGAGATGAGTAGAGAGAGGCATTTATTTTAAGAGTAAAAAACACAGACTGAAAAAGAAACATTATTAGTACTTGCTATTTTTTAAATAATAAAAATATTAATTTTTTAATATCGTTAAAAATAATTTTTTAATTAATTTCGTTAAAAATAATTCTTTCTTTAAAATAAAAATTTAAAAAACTGCTTGCAACTCATAGTTATATTTTGCAAAATAGTATTTCTGGACATATTATTATGTATGTATTAGTGTATGTATAATGAATGCAGTATATTATTTATAAATGCTGTATACACATTTATATTTTGGTAAATGAAGGAAGTGGCTCAAATGTCAAAGGTGTGTTTTAATATATATTTTACGGATGAGAGAACTATTTATTTCGGACAGGGAAAAAGGTGTCACTATTTTATTGTAGATTACCCTGAGAAAAATAATAAAAGAACAATGTCGAATTAAAATGCTTTAAGAGAAAAAATAACAATGAAAGAAATGTACAGAATTTTAATACATCATGATGAGATAGTATAATAAGAATAAAGTTTAAGACATGAACAACTACATTGTACATTTGTATTTTTGCACTTTTCTGGTACAATTGGTAAAACTGCATTTATTTTAAGCTTGTTAAAATACTCCTGTTATTTAAGCTTCTCCTCATAAATTCTCTTCAGGACAGAAGTATAATATCAAAAAAGTTTCTTTAATTTTTTTTTCTAATTACGCGAAAAACTTTAAAGAATTTTTTTTCGAATTATCAAATGCATTATTATTATAATTATTATAATTAGTTTTATCTGATTATAATTATAAACAAAAATGTATTAATAAAAATATAATTATAGTTAATATGATTGAACTATAAATGTTTTTATCTGAGTTTTGTTTATTATTATTTTATCATTTTTAAAGAAAGGAAAAAGGAGAGAGAGAGAGATGTCAAATAATTATTATCACGTTTTTACGACAGACAAATAAATAAAAATACTTTTTAATAATAATACAATTTTTTTTTTTTTTTGTAAAAAAGTTCGTTTCATTTTTTTCTTATTGTTAAGACGGAATTTTAATTACATTAGAAGTAAATTAAATATACAATTAGGAGCTAGCTTTCATTCAGGATGCGGAAAAACGCAACCGTCGCCAAAGAAGCAATAACTTTCGACATTCTGTAAACATGACAACCCCATTCAGCTTTTACGCTCTCTTCATCTGGTAAAAAAATTGCGGCGACGCATGCGTATTAGTAAGTTTACTTCTGCTTGTCGTTTCACATTTTCAAAAACTGAGACTCCTCCCATGACGTTCTGAAATTCTCTTTAGTTTTTAACTTTTGATTATACTTATAAATACATTAATTTACAGATTATTTATTACATGAACAATGATTTTTATTTATTTGTATTATAACACTATAATATGCATACATTTGATTTTTTTTTTTAATACAAAAATTATTGTGATTAAATATAGAAAGAGTTTAAGCATCAAAATACGTAAAACAATCGTATAAAATGCATCAATTTTATAAAGCACTGGAAACAAAAAAATGGGGGTAGGCTTACTTACGCATACATACTGTAATCATAGGCAAAGAGTACATATCTGTTCCATTTTTTTAATACCTTTTTTTTTTTTTTTTTTTTGTATTGTTTTGTAAAACAGGTCTTTTATGGATTTTGAAAGATAAACTCCTTTTACGTTTAATTGCAATAATTTCTGCATTAACTTTTTTTTTTTTTTAATCAAAATACAAATGAATAAAAATATGTTTCTATTCAGTTAAGCAAAAATTATTGTCTGTGTAATAACTAAACAGTAAGTTATTACTTCCTGTTTACTTCCTAGTTAGTACTTCCTGCACAGAAGTACGATGAAACATAAAAAAGTAATGGGAGTGAGTAAGGCGGAATGTTTTAAATACCTAGGTGTAACCTTTGACAGAAAACTTTCCTGGAAACTCTCAAATTAAGGACGTCACTAGTCGGGCAGCACTATTATATATTCTGTACCCCTACTGAAGTTAGCAAAACAATTAAGCAGTTTCATTGGTTCTCTCCTGCGAGACCATCCCACAGCGAGTCGAAATTCTCCTCCCACATGAACGAACACCTGTTTTTATTTATTTATCAGACATGTTACTTTTCAGCCTTTTTAAGCTAGAAAATTATTATTATTGGGATCCATGCGAATCCGCTTAAAATTTTTTGGACATGTGTAAGGGGGGGGGGGGGGCAGCCTGAATTTGTGCAATATATTATTAGCAATTTCTATGTGATTGCCTTTCAAGAAATGTCAAATTCAAACTTGGAGAAAATGAAAAAGAAATAGCACTTCAACTGCATTTTCCTAATGAACTTGAACTACATTAATTTGCTAATCAATTGCCCCAGCAAACAATGCTTCTATAGAATAAACTTATTTTCATGTATATGTAATATGTTTGTCTGTTTTTTAAGTACTTACAACTATTTTAATAATAATTACTATGATATTCAATATAAGATTTATTGTTCTGATTTTGTTTATTGTGTGTACATGTATGCAATCAGATTTAACATTGATTATTTTTATTATTAAAAAATTTATATTGTGTCAGTTGCCTGATACCACTTTTGAGAGGGGGGGGAGGGACGTGAAAAGTTCAGCCTTTTTTTCTGTAAGCTTGTACCATGTCTGATTTATTTATTTATTTTTTAATGCGTATTATTCATTTTAAAGATGGAATTCTCTCATACTTTTCGCATGAATCTTACAACAGAGAGCTTACCTATAAATTTTGAAAATGAGATTATAGAGATTTGCTCCAATATAAAATATATAGATGACATTAATAAATGAATTAAAGAATTTGAAAAAAAAAAAAATAATAATAATAATGCTAAATGGAACCCAGAGATTCACGCTCTGAAAGATTTGAAGAGCGTGAATATGAAAGAAAGAATTTGAAGAAAGATTTGTTTGCTACTAAGATTAGTTTTCAAATTTCTAAATTAATTTTAGCTTTTACACTCAAAGTGCGGAAAGCACTTAATCTTTTTCGTTTCTTGTTTAGCTTTTCTCAAAATATATTTTATTTTTAACAGAAAAAATTTGTATGTCATTACAGTTCATTTCGTCAGGGAGGCCTTCTGAAAAAAAAAAAAAATAAATAAATAAGTAAATAAATAAAATAAATAAATAAATAAAAAATAAGCGATGAATATCAAAAAATGCAGAATTGCACTCTTTGATAATATTGAAGATAAAATTAGACGCTGCAAATTAGGCACTAGAATGACACACAAGTTTATAGCTGTAAGCATACAGTCCGTTCAAGTTAAAGTGATACCAGAAGTAAACAAATGGGTTACTAAGGTATTCCATTTTTGTGTCTTTCCTGCGGAAATGGCGACTTTTGTTATTCATCAAAAAAATGTGTTAAGGTTAATCCCTTTGTCAACCCCATTCCAAACAATAAAGAGCTCGTTAAAAGATAAAACTATCCTACCACCACTTCTTTTTGTGTTTTGGCGTTTATAACAAACACTTGTATCTTAAAAAAAAACATACAACAATGAAAGATCCATTAAAGTAAGAGAAAATCGTTAAGGTAATAAAAGAAGAGAAGAAATGAGTGACCTTGTCTAGCGCCAATAGTAACTGTGACATTATCCATTTCACCAAACAACATTTGGTTTTGTTTACTTTCGGTATCAGTTTAAGTTGAACAAACTATAGATTCCAATATTTTAATTTATCCCGGAGTATTTTTAGCCCCGCCTTTATTTCGCACCACTTTATTTATAGGAAAATTTTTCCCCAATAAATATCTTTGGTAAAATAAGAAAAATTTATCTTTAAAAAATAAGTGGTAGGAAAAAATTGACGGGGCTAAAAATACTCCAGAGTAAATTAAAATGTTGGCTTCTATGCTGTAAGTCATATAATATTTTCGATCATAGTGTACATTTCTCAAATATTTTCGGAAAACTTGATTGTTGAAATGAAATCAAATTTTAATTTATTTTTTATTTTCAGAAAATAAATTATGTAAGGAAATTATTGTAATCATGAAAAAATTCGACTATGAGATTTTAATATGTCTATACGTTTTAAGGTCTCCTGAATTAATTTTTGCTTTTTTTTTACGGAAATGAATATAAAAAAGTGTGTGTTTTTATGTATCTATGTTTTAAGGTTTCTTGAATTATTTTTTCAACTTCCATGGTGATGCATATAAGTAAGTGAGTAATTTTGATGTGTCTATGCGTTTTGAGGTCTCCTGAATTCATTTTTACTGATTTTTGTTGATGTATGTATGAATGTGAGTGAAAACTTAAACATGTAAATGCTTTGTTTAAATTAATTGAAAGCTGATAGGTATGTTATAGATCACCGCCGCACGAATTTTACAGACTTTGATAAATCTAGCAATTATCGTTTTTTTTTTTTTTTTTTTTTTTTTTTTTTACAGGAACACACAGAACTTTTACTATTATGACCTATAGTGCGATTACCATCTAATCGCTATGTTCGAATGAACTGAAAGTTGTAGATATCTTACAGGTGACCGTCTCGCACGAAATAAATAGTTTTGAATAGATTTAGAACTTATAGCTTCTTCTTTACTCTCTTTTCAACAAAAACACAAAGAACAATTATTTATAATTATAGCCTATAGGGGAGATAATTAAACTGCGATACCGTCTAAACGCTTTGTTCGAATGAACTGAAAGTTATAGATATCTTACAGGTCACCGTCTCGCACGAAATAAATAGTTTTTAATATATTTAGAACTGATAGCTTCTTCTTTACTCTCTTTTCAACAAAAACACAAAGAACAATTCTTTATAATTATAGCCTATAGGGGAGATAATTAAAGTGCGATGCCGTCTAAACGCTTTGTTCGAATGAGCTGAAAATTGTTAAGTATATTATAGAACATCGTCGCATGAACTGTGTAGAATTTTTATGAATACAATGTTTTTAGTTCTTTTACAGTGGTCCAAAAGAAATTCGTTCTCATTACGGAATGTGAACGCGAATTATGGGAAATGCAATAATGTTTAAACTCAATATTCGATCAAAATAAATTTGGTAAGCATACTATAGGTTTTTATCGCAAGAACCGTATACAAATACTTGAGTATGCAAATTTCACTTTTTTTTTTTTTTCTTTTTTTTTATTAAACCAATATATAAACAATATACAGATTTTTTTATACGCGCGTTGTGATTTATGGGCTCAAACTATTTAAGATTAAAATATTTAATAATGTTAAATAGTTTAAAATAAAAAATAACTAAATAAATATTTTGATATTGCGAACTGTCAGGTTTATAAACCTGATAGACGATGTCTTAAAGCTTCAGAGTTAAGCAGAGTTGAAATTATAGTGTTCAGTGGAAACTGTATTGAGCAGGTAAAAAGAAATATGGCAAGATTTTCTTTTAGATAAAATCATTTATTTATAAAACTAGATTGATAAATAAAAGTATTGCAAACGAAAAGAAAAATTATAGAACATTTATACGATTCATCTAATATTTTTAACGGCAGATAGATTAATACAGAGTAGTTACTGATGCGTATAGTTACTTAATGTAGCTTGTTTTAAAATGACTATTATTATCAATTTAATCTAAAACACTTACTTAAACCTCATCTGGAAAAGAACAGCTTTCTACACAAGCTTTAATACTCTCGAGGTTATCACGGAAGCTTAAACTGAAAGGTACAAGTTATGTTTCATACCAGCTTCAGTATTGCCGGGATTCACATCGGCACTAACACGGAAAAAACCCACCGGATCGCTTTCTTGCTTAGCGACTTATTCAATTCAAGCGAAGACGTAGACGTATGTCATTTGCATACGAGTAACTACGACTAACGTATTAAAGAATATTTTATTGCAAATTAAATTTTAAATAAGCTACAAACTTTTAAATATTTATTAACTTAAATTATAAAAGTAAGTAGAAAATAAATTACTTAGATTTTAATAACCATGTTTTTTTTTTTTTTTTTTTTTTTTTTTTAAGGAAAGCTAATTAAACAACTGAGGGAGTGAAAATGAATAAAATATTGAGTGTCAAAAACATGCTAATATTTTAAATTTCTAAACCTAACAAATCCCCCCCCCCCACACACACACACCTCTCTTGACACTCAACCGAGACTAAGAAAAAATATATATATGCCCTGAATTTACAAGTTCACGTCATATTATTTGAATAACAATATATATATATATATATATAAACATAATGGAACCGACCCAGGCTCTCTTTGTAGCCCATGCGGTCCAAAATATTTTGTCCCCAGACGTGAAGTCCTTCGCCACGACAGCAGAGACCCAACCGCGTGACAGCAAGGGCCAACCCAGTTATGGGCAGCAAAACAGGGACGATAGCCTTACGGACCAGCCCCCGTGGCCGACAGCGCTCCACACCACTTGATGGTCGCCTAGGCCTCCCCGGTTGGTCAACGGCAAGTAAACATTAGCCACACAGACCGCCCAGTTTGGCCAACAGCTACCCGCCATGGGCGTCAGCCCCGTCGACCAGACGGAGTGATACACCAGCATTTTCGTACACCTCAGGTCCTAGAACTGAACCCACGGCGTGCCGGCTGGGAGGTCACTCCGCCCTCTAGGGGCGGCTAGACGGCCTCCACGAGACCAGCACCCGACGACTTGCAACGCTAGCCGAGCCCAACAGTCTCGACTAGTTTCGCAAAGTCGCTTCACCTCTATATAAGCTGGCCTCCACTGCCCATTGACCGGCCCCTACGCTCACCCGAACATGCCCTTCACCTGGGCAGATATCCACAGACGCTCCAAGTAAAGACCAGGAGGAGAAAGCACCACCGTATGGCAGGGCCCGTCCAAACTAGACGGGCCCGCAACAATAAGAAATAGACGCCACAACAACGCCGCACTCACCCAGTCCGCTGCGTTCCCAGAACGGAACGCCAGTCGAAGGCACCTTAACAGGAGGATTGGCGCTGTTTAGTAACAGACTAAGGAATAAACCTTAAGGGGGTAAAGCGAAACCCTATCGCAATAACGGCGTCCGTTAATGTTGCATCTCTCACCGCTGTTGCGGGATGCTTCTTCACTAACAGAGCACACAAGTATTGGGTTGACGAAGGGATTGTCTCCGATACAACCAAGTAGCAACAAGTCCTTCAGCTCACATGTAGACAGCCTTGTAAAACAAGGTCTTGCGTTCGAACCCGACTCTTAGGGCAGTCGGAGAGGAAAGCTAAAGTTTCCTGCCCAGTTGAAGTCCTCCTTGAGGAGGTAGGGGAGTGAGCTCAGGATCTTCGACTATTCGGACACCACCAGCAAGCGGGTCTGTTACCCTGTGCGAAAGGATGGACGGAGTTGTCTCAATACCTTTCGCAGAAGTACACCAGGGACAGATTCCCAAGCGTTCGAAACTGGACGTCCAAGGGAAGACCTCCAGAGAGTGCACCCTTGCAGCGCTGAACTGCATGGGGGTGCACTTGCCTAGCAAGAGTTTATGCTGGGTTCTTCCAGTGGAAGTTGTGCTGGTGCTGGCCGAATTAAGCCAGGTACCGTTTCTCCTAACTCAAAGAGCCGAACCTGGCTTGTGTAGTGACGTTTCCTCCAGAGAGCCCGAGAAGCGGACAGCCCATTCTGCCGGTCTCAGATACCGAGCCATCAGTATAAGAACTATACGATGTCTCTGCTAGTATCCCAATCTTGAAGGCTTCCAGAGGTCACATTGTCTATGTCCAATTCTCTACCATAAATGGCTGAGATTGGTACCTTCAACGCTCTTCCCCACTTCAGCTGAATCCCCGTCGGGGTTCCAGCAGTTTCTCGCCCACGCCAAACTTCGTTAGTTCACCCAATGAGGGGTTATCCAGGGGCCACCACGATGGAGGTGAAGTCCTGCTGACGAGCGTAGGAGCACTGCCTGAGGGGTCAGCGCATACCGTTCGGCCCCCATATATAAACATAAGTTAACACAGGTTCAACAGTGTCTTCCTGCTAATCTTCTTTCGATAGAATATTTCAAGATTTTAGCAATATAGTTCATTTTTGCTATACTTCATTTCAAAGTTATACAGAAAATTCATTTTGGTATGAAGATACAATATAAATAATTAAGCATTTGCATGTACATGAATTAACCAATATATGATATGAAACAAATATATACATTTCGCAATATAATAAACACTTTGAGAAATAAATTTACATTTTTACATTAAAGAGAAAAAAAAAAAAAACATTCATCTAAACATTCTATTCTCTTTAGAAATAAATTACTTAATTAAAAAATAATAATAATAAATAAATAAATAGAAACTTGTTTATTTCCTTTAAAACTTTTTCTTCAAAATTTATCCCTCAAATATATATGTTACTCAATAGATGAAAACATGCTACTTATAAAAAGAGATATCCCGTATTTTCTTAACGGTTTAGAGAAAATATCCAAAAAATTATTTGCACTTTTAACATGTTTAATATTAAATATGTTTTTATAAATCAAATCCCTTATAAAAAATAGTTTTACGTCGATGTGTTTTATTCGATAGTTTTTAATGACAGCCTTCATGAAATCTATAGCAGCCATGTTATCGACTAAAAGTAAAGATTTTTCTTTAGAACCCTGTATTAGTTTTTTATTAAAGCATTCTTCTAAAATTCTATCTAACCATAATAGTCCTTTTGCAGTTGCTGTCATGGCTAGGAATTCAGATTCCATAGTACTTAAACTGATACAGTTTTCGTTAAACGTTCTCCAAGCTACAGGTGAATTATCTAGTAAAATCAGCTGTCCCCCCATTGAAGTCCTATCGTCTCTGTTGGCCACGAAATCAGCATCTGACTAAACAGTAATATGTGGTTTCCTGCACTCAAGTTATAGTTTTAAATCTTTGGTATGACAAACATAACCTAGAAGTTTTAACAGGGAGTTTTTTCTATTACTTTATTTTCATCTGGGAACCATATCCTGTAACCTTTTGTACTAAGGGCATAACCTATCATAATTCCTTTTTTGCTTTACGGTCAAGTTTGTTTCTTAGTTGTTTGGGTACTCCTACGTATGCTGTTGACTCGAATGCTTTTAAGTGCTTTACTGAATGTTTATAACCACCGTACAACTCAAACGGTGTTTTCTCTAAGTCAGTATGACAAATTATGTTCCATGTATATGCAAAGTATAAAGCTGCGTATGGCCAAAAACTTTTGTTTAACCCACTTTCGTCTAAAATTGTTCTCATACCGTCAACAATAGTTTGGCTAAATCGTTCTGCAACAGAATTTTGTTCTGGTGAATAAATGTTAGTAAATTCATGTTTTATGCACTTCAGCTCACAAAAAGATTTAAAATTAATTTTTTGAAACTTTTTCCCATTATCTGATCTAATAGCATTTACTTGACTGTGTAAAAATCTTTCAGCTCTTGTTATATAATTTCTAAAGTTTTTAAATACATCTGTTTTTGCTTGCTTTCTTAGGAAATATTGTTATTTTAAGAGAAAAATCATCGATAATTGATAAAAATATCTTTGAACATTTCGGCCAGTTATTTTGCATGGTCCCCACACATCCATATATAATAACTCAAGAGGATGTCTAGACCTTATTTGACCATGAGATTTAAAAGAAATTTGTCTTTGTTTATTAAGTTTACAAGTTTCACAAGAAGATTCACTGATTTTCAATTTAGGAAGCCCCCTCACACTTTCATATTTACAAGTTCTTTCAATTAGTTTACGACTAGCATGAGCAAAACATCTATGCCACATATTAAAACTGTCCTTTTGAGTATGTAAAACTTCAGTTTTTGTATCCTGAGAAACCTCAAATTTAACATTTTTTATCTTTTTGGATGGAATTTTTGGAAATAAGTAATAAATACAATCAAGCAATTTAGCAGTAAATAAAAATTAGTCATGCTTTTTAGTTACTTTAATTTCCCCCTCCCCACCCCCACCCCTTAAATTTGACACCTGCAATATCCATCTTTTTTGGGGCTGATATTAAATTTTTTCTCAATTTAGAGGAATACAGAGGCTGTTCGCACATTTTTTAGACGATTTTGATGAAGTGTACTGAAGCAATTTCCCTCATATTTCGTGTTTTATTTGTTCAGTTTGATAGCCCTTGTTCTTAACTAACATTTTACATCATAATTTCTATGATAATAATGCTTTTCATAATATCGGAAGAGGTATATTTTTCTACTCTTCTTAAACGGCTTTCCAGAGTCCACAAAGCGTTGTAGGTCGGTGTTTGGATAATGTTGATTTTAAGAGTCGAAAACACAAAAATCCAACAGTGATACATCAGAAGATTTAGCAGGAATGTCAGTGAAGGGTATGGTTTTAATTCCCGTTTTTTTGTTCCATTTTTTTCTAGAAAAGCAATTGCGGATTGCGATGTGTGGCTGCTTGTTTTGTCTTGATACAATTCAACGGATTGATAGCATTGTGGATAAAGATCTGGATTTTCATTTTTAAAAATTGGAATTAAAATATGTTCTTGAGAGTATTTAGAGTTGATTTTGACATTTTTGTCACATTTTTTTGCTTTTATCTTGCGCTTGTATGAAAAAACCAGTGGCAATCATAAATCCTTTAGAAAAACTCTATTTTGATGCTTTGAGCCATGTAGCAATTTTTTTTCTCCACTTTAGTGATAATAAATTGACCTTTTTTTATTGCAACCACTTAAATAGACCCAAGATTCATCTGTTGTTGCAAAATTTTCCCATTTTTCTCCTGATAAATGCTTTTCAAATTTCACTAAAAACTATCTTTGGAAAGAGTGGAAATCTATCCTTCCATCCACTGCCATTTTAAAAGCGCATTTTTGCATGTAAACAAAAATTATAAATATCAGAAGACAAATAAAACTTTCAAAAATATATCTGTTGTGTAAATAAAATTATCCATGCAAACGATTTTTTCTTACTGCGAAATAAAATCGTCTAAAAAATGTGCGAACAGCCTCTGTACATTACATAAGCAAATGTTATATTTTGTTGACCAAATCGTAATTTAACATCACCAGTTCCTTCAATAGGAAAATCAATATCATCAATTGCAACAGCTAATCTTTCATTATACAATGGTTTAAAAATTAGAAAACAAATTTATATCTCCACAAAAGTGATGGGTCGCAACTATATCAAAAAGCCAACTGTTTTTGTCACACACACCTTTACTGAAATTAGCAAAAGTAAAAAAAAACCCTGGTTAGAGTCCTTCTTGAGTCTGGAACGGCCTTTTCTCCGGAAATGTTCAGGTTCTTTCTGGTTAGATCTCTCAGGACTGGAATCACTGGTAGTGGATACAGTTGCTTCTGGAGGTTTCGCACGCCATGTTCTATGATGGGATTGAGCACGTTGCCTCTGGAAAAATGAAGACTTCTGGCGTTGATACCCTCTCGATGTTGATCGTGGCTCGGTTTTCCTTCAGTTTTAACAAAAACGACTGATATGTCCCGGAATTCCACAGCAGAAGCAAATCACATTTGATCTTAAATACAGTGTGCTGTGATTCTCAACAAAACGTCAATCACACTTATCTTGATCACGCAATTCTATCCTTGATTCTTCACTAATTAATTCAACTAAAAAATTTTTAAACATGAACTTATCATCGTGCCACCTCAGTATACTCTGCACTATACTATCAAATTTGTCTGGGAGGTAACGAAGCAACTGGAATGACAGATAAACTTCCATCATTGGCTGATTAATTGCTTCTAAAAGTTCAGCTATTCTCGTGATTCTAGCTGCATACATATCAATCTTCTCTCCACTTTTTATTTTACATGAAAACAGTTCGTTGCACAACGGCATGTGGCATGCTAGATTATCTAGGTAAAAATGTTGTTTTAATTTTTTCCATATCTCAGCCGGATCCGTTAATTTCTCAATACAATCCTTCTCAGTATTGAGGTATAAAACAGATAAAGCAAGTTTTGACCTCGTGTTACAATCTTTTATTTCTTTCGGATCAGCTGATGGTTTCGGCTTTTCCTCAGTTCCAATTACGATATCCCAGGCATTCTTTTCAAATAATAAAAACTTCACATCAACAGCCCAGTTACAATAAGTAGTAGCATTGAGTTTTTCTATACTATGCTGTATCATTGCCATTTCAATTAACTGTATCACCCCCTCCCCCTTCTTGAAGATTCTTATAAGACTTTGGGACCAATACACAGGAAGAAATGCTTACTTCTTTAAACTTTGTCATTTTACAAACTTTCACTTAAACTGCTCAATACTGGGAAACGACCCATTACTAATTTGTCTGGTTTATAAACCTGATAGACGATGTCTTATGGCCTTATTTACCGTTTACTTCAACTCCCGGTTCAATGTAAAAACTAGCGCGTAAAGGCAGCGTATAGCTTTCCAAAAAAATTTGCCATCTGCTTCTGCTATCTAGAGCCAAAGTTTTCATATAATTTATGATTGGTCATTTTCAGTTAAAAAATATGAAAATATCATTGCCGCTAGATGGCAGATGCAATAAGTCAAACTTTGCTAAGAAGTTCAACCCTGACTTTATACGCTTTTTAAGATTTCGTGTTCAACCGGGACTTAGGTATTGGTGAATACAGCAGTTAAAGGTTCAAATTTAAGCAGAGTTGAAATTATAGTGTTCAGTGGAAACTGTATTGAGCAGGTAAAAAGAAATATGACAAGTTTTTCTTTTAGATAAAATCATTTATTTATAGAACTAGATTGATTTGCCTAGGGAAATAAAAGTATAGCAAAGGAAAATAAAAATTATAAAACATTTATACGATTCATCTAATATTTTTCACGGCAGATAGATTAATACAGAGTAGTTACTGAAGCTTATCGTTACTGAATGTAGCTTGTTTTAAAATTACTATTATTCTCGAATTAATCTAAAACATTTACTTAAACCACATCTGGAAAAGAACAGCTTTCTACACATGCTTTAATACTGTCGAGGTTATCAAGGAAGCTTAAACTGAAAGATACAAGCTATGTTTCATACCAGCTTCAGTATTGCCGGGATTCACATCAGCACTAACACGGAAAAAACCCACCCGATCGCTTTCTTGCTTAGCGACTTATTCAATTTAAGCAATGACGTAGACGTATGTCATTTGCATACTGGTAGCTACGACTAGCGTATTAAAAGAATATTTTGTTGTAAAATAAATTTTAAATAAACTAAAAGCTTTTACATTTTTATCAACTTAAATTACAAAAGTAGAAAATAAATTACTTATATTGTAATAATCATCGGTTTTAATAATAATAAAAAAAAGAAAGTTAGTTAAACAAAAGAGGGAGTGAAACTGAATAAAATATTTAGTGCCAAGAATATGCTAATATTTTAAGTTTCTAAACCTAACACGAACTGACTCTTTACAGTTCTTTAAAATAGACGCACAAACGAACTTGAATGCATTACAACACACTAAATAACACACAACTGAAAGAGAAATACTCAACACTCTATGATTTCCCCGTTTATTTTTTTAACGAGTTCTCTAATTTGAATAGATTTAAACAACTTTTAACTGTTAAGTGACAACTTACATTTTTTAATAAATATGCATAACTTCATTTTTTTTAAACGTTCTTGAAGCATTTTTCAATTAAATTTCATGATTTTTCTTTTCTTATTTATTTATTTATTTATATTTATTTTCATTTTTTCATTTTTTTTTTTTTTTTTTCTGGATGAAGAGAAGTTTAGTAGCAAAGAAATTCACATGATTTTTCTAGCTTCGGAGCATTCTTAAAATGAAATGTACATGTTATATCATTTATACATTTACTGGAAAAAGCATGTGATTAATAAAAATAGATGATAGCTGTTTATGAGTATTTAATGAATAGCTGTTACCACAAACTAAAATTAAAGTTTGCGGTTGCAGCTTTAATTTGCAGTAACCGAAGGGCACATTGCCACTTGCTTCCGCTCGTAAATTGAAAGTTTACCTAAGTTAAGCATCTTTTATTTTTCGTATGCGTTCATATGGGAGGGGAATTTCGACTCGCTGTGGGATGGTCTCGCAGGAGAAAACCAATGAAACTGCTTGATTGCTTTGCTATAACTTTAGTAGGGATACATAATGTAATAGTGCATTCGGGCGTCGAAGAGACTGTCACTACTGAAGATGTTGGTGGTTTCGAAATGGGGTTGCTCTAGATCAACTTTAAATTAAACTTATAATGCTTTTGTTTCACCTATTCTTACTTATTGCTGTGAACCAGTGGTTGCATCTTCGAAGAAAATAATTGACTTCCTTGAAAAATTCCAAAACCAGGCCCTGCGACTTATTACTGGTACAGTGAAATCCACCCCAACTGATTATATGTTACTGTGTACAAATAACAGAGGAACATAAGTATAATGATTGAGGAACGTGCTCTATTGTTATGGGAGAAAATAATTAGAACTCCCGATCGTATATGTCCCTATGGAAATGCATATCTATTGAGACCGAGCGTAATCTAAAGACTCAGAGAGGATTTAAACAGGGTGTTATCGCAATAATTTCTCGTCTAAAAATTGGTTTTGGTGCCCAATAATTTTTACTATCCCGCAACCCAACCGAAGCCAAGACCTTTTTGCATTCGTCTCGATTTGAGTCAAAGTGTGTTAAAAGGAAAGGACAATGATAAAATTTTAAAATCAGTGACATATGAAACTTTAAATACTCTCGACCCCGCTTCACAGTGGCTCAGGATCTATACAGATGGCTCTAGAGCAATTGACAATGTCAACGTTGGGGCCTGAGTTTATTATGAGTTGTTCTCATTCTACTCTCCAATGGTACTCTTGTGTCAGATTTTGACGCTGAAATCTCGGCCATCCGTTTGGCTCTTTAACAGATTCAGAGCCGATTAGAGCGATTCTCAAGAGTGGTGATTCTCTCAGATTCGCGTGCAGCTCTCCAGGCTATTGATTTTCCATGCCCTTCTCGATCCAAAGATATTGACAACTGTGTTAAGCTTTTGGAACGAATGTGTTACCCCAATAAAACAGTTGTTCTACAGTGGATCCCGGCCCACTGCGGAATAGAGGGGAACGAGGCCTTTTACTTCCAGGCGAAGAAGGGGGCTTCTGTCTTACAGATTAGCAGCCAGAATTTGGCCTACCATACGATCAAGACAATTGTCAAAAGTCCCTCAGGTACTCCTTCTTACAGGATGTTGCCGTAAGAAACGACCATAACATCCTGGTATAGCCATATCCATAACATTCCTGATTGACCCAGGGATAAATCTGTCGCAATGCTACGGATTTTTTCTGGCCACGATTGTCTCCGAAAACACCTACATAGAATTAACTTGTCTCCCGACCCATTTTGTCTCCTGTGTCATGACCGGAAGAAAACGGACATGATTAATCTTATTTCTTGTCCTGCTCTGCCTCCCTTTTTATATGGGAGCGTTATTGAATTGCCAGACATAAGTTGATGGATTAACTGATGTCATGTTTATATTCTGCATTTTTAATTTCTTTTGATATATGTTGTCCTGTAACTTGCCATTGGAGATTTAAAAAAAAAAAAAAAAAAAAAAAAAAAAAAAAAAAAAAAAGGGAAATTTAAAAACACGTTAGTAGGAAGCTCGCTTTTTGAAAACGTGAAAAACAATGGTATGTCTTAAATAGCTAAATTTCTCCGGCACATTCAACCGATATGGTTCATTATAAGCTTACGGAGAAGCTATTAGAATGGGACAATTTATTGCAAATTTCAGCTATTTTAGCTGGAATGGTTTTTGCGGAATCGCCGATTAAATATTTGGGCGGATATTTGTTTTGCATTTCTTTCTTTTTTTCAGCGCTTGTAACTTGTCATTAAATCCAGATATTCTATCACCATTGATGTCATTTTGTGGGATTTTTCCTGCTCTTTCAAAACATGTTCATTATTTTTCTGTAAGATGTTTAGAAATTAAAAAAAAATGAAGCATATTATAAGATTTTTACCTTTCTCATTCAATTTGCAGTAGCCTAGACATTGCCAGAAGAAATTATGATAGATGGACCATCGAGTTCCTACTTTGGATACCGAGAGATAAAAAAGACCAAGGAAAAGACCACAGCGTTATTGGAAAAATTAAATTGTGAAGCTTGGAAGAGTAGATTAAAGAAATTCTACAGAAATCAGGGAATATTAGAATCAACAATATCTAGAAGAGGCACTCAACCTGCAGTGAATTTATAACGCTGAAATTCCTGATGATGATAATGATATATATATAGATATATGAGTGTTAAATACATATATATACATATAATACATATATATACATATACACCCCGCGACAAAAAGATAGGTACGAATATTTTTTTCGTTGATTTTTTATAAAATAACATTATCTAAATTGTGGTTATCATTTATTATTATCATAAAATAACACTATTTCAGGACTAATTTTTGTTTTTATGACTAATTTAGGAAGATTTTAAGACTAATTTTTTTCTAATTTAAGACTACACTCAGCGACTAAAAGGTAAGAACAAAGTTTTTTTTTTTTTTTTTTTTTTTTTAATTTTTCAATATGATTATTTTCAATATGAATATTTTGAATATGAATATTTTGAATATGATACAAATATTTAGTACGCTTTTGATTTGATAATATTTTGTTATGATAATAAACGATCAGCACAATTTAGATAATGTTATTTTATGAAAAATTAAAAAAAAAAAAAAAAAAAAAAACTTTGTTCCTATTTTTTTGTCGCGGGATGTAGTCTTAAATTAGAATAATTTTAGCCTTAAAATATTTCTAAATTAGTCTTAAAACAAAAATTAGTCCTGAAATAGTGTTATTTTATGATAATAATAAACGATAAGCAGAATTTAGATAATGTTATTTTATGAAAAATCAAAGAGAAAATCCTTTGTACCTATCTTTTTGTCGCGGGGTGTATATATAACAGATTAAAATTTAAGTTTAATTAATTTTTTTATTATTATTTAATTCCTTCTAAAAGAACATCTACATTATATTTCATTTATTATATTGCTCGGAATGGTATGATAATACAGTGAATATAGTGTAAAAAACGAGGGCTATAAAATACATGGTTCAAAAACTAAAATATTTAGGCCCGATTAAGCTTTGAAGCTAGGGGAAGCTCAGCATCATTTCGGGGCCCCTTTCATTTCGGAAAATCTTGTTTTCCTGTTACAAAATATAAAAATACAATAATTACAAAATATAAAAATACAAATGTTACAATATAAAAATGCTGTAGACCAAAAAATAGTGTGAGTTTATTATTTTAATTTTATTTTTTTCATACATCTGGGTGGTTTCTACGCAGAACATTAAAATCATACAACTTTTTAATTAAGAACATTCAGATATTTCGGGTTAAATAATAGATTTTTCCTAAAATAGTGAGTGTTTTCTCTTGTTTTAGGTAACCTTTATCAGAAAAAATTCAATCTCAGTGTGAAAATATGAAACAAAAAATTCAAGACCATGTTTTTAATCCTTATGGGGCCCCCTCTTAAATTTTAGAGGGGAAGCTTGTGCTTCCTGAGCCTTTTGGATAATCAGGCCCTGTATATGCTGAGATACAGTCATCTTTATAATCGTAGTTTTTAAATAGTAGCACAACCACCTGCCGTCGATAAATACCAAAATTGAAGGGCCCTAGAAATACCTTTCTGCAGGCAGTGGGAAACTGGATCCGATGCAGTGTGAACGGAAAAAGAGATGCCATAGGCAGCGGGTTCCCGAAGCCTGGTTTAAAGCGATTTCAATGTTTTTTTCTTTTCTTTCTTTTTTTTTTTTCTTTTTTTTTTTTTTTTTAATAATATAATATAAAAAATAAGTAGTGATTCAAATCTTTTGAAAATTAATTTAAACATATGGACCAGCGAAGCGAGAGCAGCTTGCTAGATTATAAATATTTTAACAAATACATACAATGAGCTTGTAAAATGCATCCCACACAGTAATTCCAATTTCATGTATCAGTCCGATAAAGAAATTTGCTTTAAAAACAAAATGGTAATCGAATACCAATAATGCACGATAAATTAAAGCTGCGAGTAAAAGATGTATTTATATGTATATGTATATAATAAAAGTAATAGTAAAAGATTAAGTTACCATAAAAGTTGTGAAATATGTATTATTAATGCAGACATTTCTGATTCAAAAGTGAAATAAATAGCAAATATTAGTGCGAGCAAACGATTTGAAATTCGGAATTCGATAAGGGCGTTGAAACAACACGTTCTTGGGAAGGTGAAAATCCAGCATTCGCCTCGTTTGGATCAAATGGTGTTCAGGATATCTCGAAACGTGTAAATACATCAAAAACTGGTGGTCTAAAATTTTCATGAACCTAACACCTTTTTACTTCCTTATACAAAATATAAAGAAGTATAGGAATCTCGATATTTTTTTAACATACTTTTTATTACTGACCTCGGCAATCCACAGAAGGGAAAAAAAATCTGAATTTAATTATTTTACTTTTAATAATATATATTTTAGTATTATTTTTACTTCCCATTACCCTACAACCGTAAGTAATGGAAGTATTGTATCAGGTCCAAAAATTCGATATCGAGATTTCACCTGATTTACATGTTTTAAGGTCTCCTGAGTCCAAAAAAATTTTTTTTGGCAACTAGTGTCAGTGTGTGTGTGTATGTCTTCTGACTATCACATCTTCGAAACTAATAAAGATACAGCTACGAAACTTCAGAATTAAGACAAAACTGGTGTGCAGATAAATATTCCAAATTTTGGTGAAAACCGGAAGTAGGACATCTGAAACTGGAACTGGAGCCGTAAGTCCGTATCTCAAAAATGGCTCTAACGATTTTGTTCAAAGTTGCTATATAAACACTCTATCAGATGTCCTTTCGAATGATATAGTTGGGTAGTTCATGAAAATTGATAGTCGTCCTGTATTAATAGCTGAATTTCAGGTACTGTGAGTGGATTCCTTCCAAAACGGCTGCATGAATTTTTTTCAAACTTGCTATATTAACCCTCTTTCAAATATCCTTTTGTATGTGATTGTTGTTTTCTAGTCAACAACTGAATATGCCAAGTTTTGGTAAAATTCGGTGTCTCAAAAACGGCTCTAAAGATTTTCTTGAAAACTGTTACATAAATCCATTTTAGATATCCTTTACCATAATTCACGTGGTTATTGCAGGAAAATTAATAGTCATCCTGACCAGATAGATCAGTTTTAAATCTCGGAAATTGGTGTAACCAAAAAAAAAAAAAAAAAAAAAAAAAATCTTTTTTCCCCCCTTTGCTATGTAAACTCTATTTTATGTCTTTACGTTTTCATGCGCTTACCGCAAACGTGTATTAACTTTCTCTTACTGGAAAATTTTTAACTGCCTATTTCATTAGCTCAATTCTATGTCTTCTCATTACATTATCTCCAAAAAGTGCATATAATATGTGCAGTAGTGGGTAATGGAAGTCTTGTGGTTGTTTCACACCAGATTTTTAACATTTCGCCTTATTCAAACCAGGCTTATCGTCAATATTTGTCAATATAAATCTGTCAGTAATCTTCTACCAATAAGTAAATTTAAAATATTTAAAGAATATTTCTGGTTAAAGCGAAAGTGCATGTTTGGTTTTAAAATTTTCCCCCCTTTAACTTAAAGGTAAAATAATGTATATTTAGAAAACTGTTTTATTTTTACGCCAGTTTCGTTTTCTTTGTCGTCTATGGAAATCGTACCCTCACAAACGAGGTTTCGATCTTTATATATGTGAGAGTAAGTGCTCGAAAATCCGTTTTTGCGCATCATTGCTAGTAAGAACTTGAAGTATTTACAAGCATCCGAAATTTCACGTTCTTACTGGTGAAAACGGGTTATTACTAAGGAGGTTAAAAAAGACACGAATTAAAATTTTATTTCGGTTATTTACTGAAACTTTCAGCTAGAATCCGTCTTACAACACATATAACAGTAACTTCTAGACACAACTCGGTTGATGGTGATCTGTGGGCTGTTTTGTTACTTTTGCATACAGAATGATTTCCCAAGACTTGAGAATTTAATTTAAATAATCCGGTAACGCCGACTTTGCTGTACAAACGCACAGGTATTGTTTAATCAGGAGTTATAAGACAACGTAAGAATTGTTTTTTTCCCTCGAGAATAGTTTGTTTTTTCCAGTTTTTTTACTCGTAAAACGAATAGTAGAATATTGAATGTGTAGAAGGAGAAGGGAAATGCCAAATTGGCTAAATTTAACTGTTATGTACAGAGGGGTACGTTATACGTTTTTTCTTCTTATTTTTTATATAGTTTAATTTTATAAACTTTAATTCAATTCATATATATTTTTATTAGAAATTCTGATCTGATTCTTAAATTAAATACAAGTTCAAAGGACAAAACAATTTAAATTTTACTTATTCTAGTGAATTTTTTTCGTAAAAATGCAAGCCCTATGAATTGAATGAATTTACTACCACAATTCCTATACTAGACATGTGCCGGAGCTCCGTATCCGTATCCGTAATTGTAAAAATATTCCGGTGAGAGCGGAGATAATGTGTGCTTCCCCCTTAATCAGGCTCTGGGCATAATTGAGCATAAACCTCACTGATTAAATAAAATAAATAATTCTATTAAATTTTTCATCCGGTAGCCAAAAGTTGGCAACTATGAATGTGATGACATGTCTCCGGACTACCTCAAATCGTGAGCCTCAGAGAGTCACCAAACACCTATTTTATAGCGTTTCAAACACATTCAACTTTTCTATACTTGGAATTTTTTATCAAGTTTTACATGGGTTTCCTATTGCCTGTCTAAATATAAAAATCATTTTATTGAATTCTCTTAAAAAATACTTATTGAAAGCCAGGTATTTACAAAAAAGTAGGCGTATTTATTTTTAATAAATGTTTTATTATGACATTTTTTCTTGTTAGTCCTAAATAAACTAAATTTTTTTAATTAAATTTTTTCAGCAAAAGTATAAAGTAAATTTTGTAACTGAAAAAAATTTAAAAATTTATGCTTTTAATAAAACATAAAATATCCACAACATTTATTTAGTTAAAGTTTTATCAAAATTACAAATTTAAGTAATTAAAATTATCAATAAATTTTGAACATTTTAATGTATTTTATATTTAAGAATAAAGAATTGTACATGATCATTTAATAAATTGCATAAAAATGTATAAAATTTGAAACTTTATATTCAAAAGAATGAATAAGATATAGATAAATTCTCTGTGCTGCATGATACATTTAAAATATAATTTCTAGGATTTTTTTTTTTATGGGTGATAATGATTTTTCTCATCTGAGATAATTGAATTATGTACCATTAATTAAAAGAAATATTTTAAAGTTATCAAAGTGCTACAAAATATGTTTTAATGAAGTTCAATTTTAAAACCGCACGAGACACAGTACTTTAAAATATAACGATAAATTAGCTTTAATAATAATAAAAAAAAAGAATAAATGTAGCATAAGAAAAGGAAGTTAAAAAATCCCACGAAAAATTTTGATAGAAACATTTATCACGAATAAATTAGCATTTTTAGATTATATGTTTTTTTTTTAATAAAGGAACTCAGGCAATTATAGTGAAAAAAAAAAAAAAACCTTTGTTCGACAAAATCCTTTACTACTAGCCTAATTATAAAACATAGATCTATGTATAACATAGTTTTTTTTTTTTTTTTTTTTTTAATTATATTATAATAATATGTTTAAGTTCTATTTAAAATATAATTTTCACTTCTAAAAATTGGGAAAATCAATTTTTTTGTACAGTATGAATTTTCTAAAAAAAAAAAAAAAAAAAAAAAAAAAAATGTATACACAGAAATAAGAGAAAAATGAATTAAAAGTTAAAATTAAAGCAGATTATTTATTTTCTCTTATTCATGTATGGTACAAAAACTATTGTTTTGGATGTTGAAATTTTGAAATTTATCTTTTTTTTATTTGAATGTATGTACAAGTATATTTGTATGCATGTTATAATGGATTATAAACCAAGTCGCGTTCGTCAGTGGAGCCAATCAGAAAATTTGGCTGTTCTCTGCGAATCTCGCATAAATACAGGTTAGGTTTCCTCGGAAAGTCCCGAAGGGAGGACAGACCCAGGCATAGTCAATTGGCCTTTAATACAAAACTTTTAAAATATGGTATGTATAGAATTGATAATTAATTTACACAGAAAAAAAAAAAAAACGGACATATTAACACTTTCGCAACCGCTGAAGTGAATTTATGGTCGTTTTGTACCATAATTTGATAGTAAAAATAAAGTTAATTAAACTCGCCTATCAATTAAACCTAACAAACAAACTTTAATGCAAAATAAAACATCGTTATTGAAAATATCTGCTGGCAAAAATACAACCAAGCAACAAACTTGGTGAATGAAAACAGTGATCCTATGAATGCCGTGTTGCCAATCCATAAAATAATAGATTGAAGTGTTTATATTAAAGTCCAGTCTTTACATGCGCAGAAAGGTGCGCAAACAGTTCACAGTCCATGGGGTAAGCTCGAATGGAATGCACCACAGTATTCCCCCCCAAGTACCGAAGGTACTGAAATTAAAGATAGCGTGGATTGAATTTCACACGCCGTCCCGAACGAGTTGTCGTACTGGGTGGAACAGAAACAGGAGGTGTCTGACATGTTGGAGAATCTGTGGGAGTTCTTGTTGCATCTGGACGGTGAGCTGGAACAGGAAGCACAGAGGAAGGAGCACTGGTTGGAGCATCAGACAAGTCAAAAAATGCAGGCTTCAACCTGTCAATGCTAATGGTAGTCTCTCTGGAGTTCACTAGGAGTTTGTAAAATTTGGGGTTCCTCTCCAAGACTGTCCAAGGCCCAGTATAGGGTGGTTGAAGGGGTCGCTTTACACTATCCCGACGAATGAAAACATGAGTACAAGTCTCTAGAGCTGGGTGTATAAATAGTGTTTTGGGGTTGCAATGTGCAGACGTTGGCACAGGAGACAAGTTGTGCATGTTGTTACGCAAACGTTGTAACATTTCGGATGGGTGCTCTGCAAAAGATTGTGAAGGTGCAATGAATTCATTAGGTAACTTTAATGTGCACCCGTACACCAATTCATCAACCGTACAACCTAAATCTTCTTTGAAAGAAGTTCTAAGGCCTAAAAGAACTAGGGGAAGAGTGTCAGACCATCGTGGATCATTGTGGCACATAAGAGCTTGTTTCAAAGATCTGTGGAATCGCTATACTAATCCATTACTCTTAGGATGGTATGGGGTCGTGCGAATTCGCTTGGTGCCAAGAAGAGCTGTTAAAGATGTGAAAAGGGTAGACTGAAACTGAGGACCCTGATCAGTTGTAATGATTGATGGCACACCAAAGCGTGAAACCCAGTGTTCCACAAATACCTGCGATACAGTTTCTGCAGTAGAGTCATGGATTGGAATTGCTTCAGGCCATCTAGTGTACCTGTCAATAAAGGTACATATATATGTATATCCATGGGATGGAGGTACCGGACCTACAAGGTCGACATGGACATGTTCAAATCTTGTAGAAGGTAGATTGAACTGTTGAGGTGCACTCAAGGTATGACGAGATATTTTAGATTTCTGACAGTCTATACAGGATCGTGTCCACTCAACAATATCTTTGGCAGCTGATGGCCAAACAAAACGGTCTAGGATGAGGTTTTTGGAAGCACGTATTCCAGGGTGAGAAAGTCCATGCAATGAGTGGAAAATTTGTTTCCTAAACTCTGCTGGTACATATGGTCGAATCTTATTGTCACTGGAATCACACATGATATGGAAGTCATCACTTAGTTGTAATGGTTGAAAATTCAAAGAACAGTTTGGATCATTAAGAAGCAATTTAAGTTCACTATCCTCTTTCTGGGCTTCAGCCAAAGCGAGGAAGTCAATAGGTGGATTATCTTTGATTTCACTGATACGAGAAAGAGCATCAGCAACAACATTCCTGTTGCCTGGTGTATGACGTATATCTGTGCTAAACTGAGCAATGTAACTGGAGTGCCTTATTTGCCTAGGAGAAGCAGAATTTGAATTTTTTTCGAACAAAAATGTGAGAGGACGATGGTCGGTGAATATTGTAAAATTTGTACCTTCTAAACTATACCGAAAATATTTAACTGAACAATATATAGCAAGAAGTTCTCTATCATAAGTACTGTATTTTTGTTCGGCCACAGAAAGCTTACGGGAGAAAAATCCTAATGGTCGAGGACCTGTGGGAGTGTCTGCATTTAGAACAGCTCCGAGAGCAATGTCGGAAGCATCTGTCATCAAAGACAGCTGTTGGCAAGGAGCATGGTAGCAAAGGGTTGCTGCGTTAGCCAAATCAGTTTTGCAATTTTCAAAAGCGCTAGAGGAATCATCAGTCCATGGTACAGGACGTTTATCATTTTTTTTAGAGTCCTTCAAAAATTCATGAAGTGGAGCTTGAGTATGGGCAGCGTTTGGTAAAAAACGCCGATAAAAATTGAGCATTGCTAAAAAACGTCTAAGCTCAGAGACAGTTGTGGGTTTCGGGAAATCTACAATAGCTTTAGTTTTTTCAGGTAGCGGCTTGACGCCATCAGGTGTGATTAGACAACCTAGGAATGGGACGGATGATTTTCCTAAAAGGCATTTTGATGGGTTAAGTTTAAGGCCATATTGCTGAAGTCTATCAAATACTTCACGAAGATGTAGTAAATGCTCATCTTCATCGTGGGAAGCAACGAGGATGTCATCATAATATGGGATACAGAAATCTAGGCCAGACAGGACTCTGTGTATAAACCTTTGACATGTCTGACCAGCATTTCGCAAACCGAATGGCATTGATACGAATTCAAAAAGTCCAAATGGAGTGGCTACAGCGGTTTTAGGAACATCATCCGGGTTCACAGGAATTTGATGATAAGCTCGGGTCAAGTCTAATGTTGAAAAAATATTTTTTCCTGAGAAAATTTGCGTGCAATCTTGAATGTGTGGCACAGGATACCGATCGGGAATTGTAACTGCATTCAACCGATGGTAATCCCCACAAGGACGCCAATCACCATTAGATTTACGCACCATATGCAAAGGACTGGCCCATGGGCTTTTTGAAGGTCTAATAATCCCTTGGGACATAAGAAATTCAAATTCCTGACGTGCAGCTTTTAATAATTCAGGAGATAAACGTCGAGGTTTACAGTAAACAGGGGGACCTTTTGTCTCGATATGATGAAAAACATTAAATGATGAAGTATTATTTACAGGATTATGTACAATTTGCGAAGGACTGATAAGTTCTGGGTACTGGCTAAGTAACTTATTGTATTTAGTATCGCCCAACAAAATGGAAATTGTTGTATCTAGGGAACGGATATTAGGAAATTTTCCTCGAGATGACAATTTAGTTTGGGAATCAATTAGGCAATTGTTTTTTACATCAATAAGCAGATTGAAATGCTTTAGGAAATCAACACCAATAATGGGTTGTTGAACATCTGCGATAACAAATGACCAAGTGAAGGAACGTCTCAGATTTAAATCTAAAGTTAAGCGTTTAGTGCCATATGTGTGAATTTTTGAACCATTCGCTGCATATAACACTAAATTTTCCTGAACTGTAGGAGACAAAACTTTGTTTTTTGGCAGAACCGACACGTCAGCCCCAGTGTCAATCAAGAATTGAATTTTAGAAGAACGGTCGGCCAATAAAATGCGATTTACGTTGCGGCGGTCGTCATCATGGCCAGTGAGCGATCGCCGAGCTAGTTTTCCGTAAAATACTTACAGCCAGTCTTGCATTTTTTAGCTTTTGAACCAAAGTTTGTGTGGTAAAAGCACATGTCATCCTGAGGCTCTTTGAAGCGTCTACCCTGAGAATGACTACGAACGCGATTACGAGAATTTTCGTAGCGATCACGAGAACGTGAACGATCATTGACAATTTTTGCTAATTCCTCCACCTGTTTTGTCAAAGCAGAAATCTGCAGCTCAAGAGGTGACTGGGAAACACTAACCGGTTGCATGGAAGTAGCATTAATTGCATAGCATGGTGTCAATTCATGTATTTTGTCTGCAGTGGTGGCTAACTGAGTTAAATTTTCATTTAGAGCAGCCAGTATACTTTGAACTTGCGTAGGCAGTCGGGCTAACCAGAGGGATTTAAGCAAGGTATCGCCAACTGATGCGCCAGCCAAGCTGCGCATACGATTCAGCAATTGTGATGGGCGTTGGTCACCAAGCTCGATGCCCTGCAAAAGCCTTCTAATCTGCGACTCCTCACTTTCAGCATGTTGCTCAATGAGTCGTTTTTTTAAGGTGGCATATTTATCACTAGAAGGAGGGTTTAAAATTATATCCCGAACAGCATGCGAAATTTCAGGTTCTATCGCGGAAGTTACAAAATAAAATTTTGTTTCATCCTGTGTGATGGAAGAAATCGCAAATTGCGCTTCTAATTGGGCAAACCAAAGCGTTGGATCGGCTTTCCAAAAAGGGGGTGGTTTAACAGCCACTTTAGATATCGTATTATCCAACTCAGATGGCATAATGGCAAGGTGGAAAAAAAATACAGTACACAATGAAGAGAAATAAAAATTACAGTAAGTTACAACAGAATGTGAGGAAAAGAAAAATATATACAGGAATTAACACAATAATACTGAACCGTTAATAAATATCATATTTAGCGGTGAAACTAACCATGTGCAATAAAACCGACTTTAAAAGGCACTCCATAACCCTGACAATTTCAGAAAATGAAATAAAACAGGTGCTTACCTTCGAAGTAGAAAAAATACACAAAAATAATGAAAATTTTCCTATACTGAAGAAATATTGCTCAGAGTAGCACGATGTAGGAAGTGGGTAATCTTGTCGACTTGTTGCAAATCACACATGACTCATTTTCACAAAATATAGGCTTAATTGAATTTTATACCCATATTAAAATAATATTGCTGCGTTTCCTTAGCTCCAGAGTAATTATTTAACACGATGTTGAAAGATAGACGACATCAGATGGTTACGTGCATTAAAACTAAGGTCACCATTATGGTCGTTTTGTACCATAATTTGATAGTAAAAATAAAGTTAATTAAACTCGCCTATCAATTAAACTTAACAAACAAACTTTAATGCAAAATAAAACATCGTTATTGAAAATATCTGTTTGCAAAAATACAGCCAAGCAACAAACTTGGTGAATGAAAACAGTGATCCTATGAATGCCGTGTTGCCAATCCATAAAATAATAGATTGAAGTGTTTATACTAAAGTCCAGTCTTTACATGCGCAGAAAGGTGCGCAAACAGTTCACAGTCCATGGGGTAAGCTCGAATGGAATGCACCACAAATTCACGTCATCTGAAAATCTCTAACTCAGCCAGTGGGCGTTACTTTAGGTCACATAAGTTGCATTCTTTCTCAACAACGTACCCATATTCACATTTCTGCAGTCAATGCACTATGGATACAAATACTTTGATTAGAAAGAGTATGATTGTAACGAATATTCATTTATATTATAAATTTGAATACAGAAATCATTCATTCAAACTAATATAATGTAAAAGGATAACGCCAACAGGCGGGCTTACTCTCAAAAAGACAAAATATGCGGTTGCGAAAGTGTTAAGGCTATGGTTTAAAATCTCTTGGGGAACGTTTACAGTTGCAAGTGTTTTCTGCGTTAAATGAAAAAAAAAAAAAAAAAAAAAAAAAAAAGCGGCACATAATAAGCTACAGATAATATACAGGGCTACAGGAAACTAAATGAATAGAATTTTCTTATTTGGTCATATTGAATGAAAGTATTTTACTAAATTATACCAAACCCAGGAAAACTGTCAATACAAAAAGCTTTCCCTTGCACAACGTGATTTAAATATGAATTATCTTTTATTAAAATGGTGCTAAGAGATACTATTCTGCATGACTCATCAAATTGTTTAATTTAATTTATTTGT
>CAWVNO010000845.1:404277-440277 GCA_963930645.1 Salticus scenicus | reverse complement strand
TTATATATAACCCCCGTGGCAGAAACACGGCGACAATGTCGCAGAAACAGAAATTTTCTTGCAGAAAGATTTTACTGAAGTCAAATGAATTTTGCCATTGTGTTTAAAAAAAAAAAAAAAAAAAAGAAAGAAAGAGAGAGAGAGAAGGAAAAAGAGAAAGAAACTCAAAGAATGGTTTATAAACTGTTCTGCAGAAAAAAATTTCGTTTCTGCAGATACGATCGCCTCAATCCTGAATAAAGAGAGGAGATAAAGCGGATGTGCTTGGGTCAGTTTTGATATTTCATGCATTAGCGATTCGTGATGCGGTGATATGATTCGGTGTATCGACACTTTTCACTGGTAACCTCTTCACATCGGAACTTGATTATCGTGTCTTCACACTTTGTTTTCGCGCCGCGCATGCCGCTCGTGTCGTGTGTATTTATTGTATTGCAAAAAGATGTTTTTTTGAAAGAATGTGGCTTTGCGACCATTTTCCGAATTTCACATTTCATACATTTTCAGATTCATGCATAACAAAACAGCTGCATCCAGTGATTTTTTTTAAAAAAATAAGTGCGTGATTGCTGCTGTACCAATTTTCATACATTTGCTGATTTACGCACGACAAATTAGCTGCATCTAGTGCTTTTTTTTTCTTTAATGTCGAAGCGTACATACGTGCGTGATAGTAAATACACGTAAATTTTTAAAGGCTGCATTAATTTTTATGCTTGGTTCAAACTATGCAATACATTTCACAACTATATACAGAAATAAGACTATGGGGAAATTTGTAAAGTAATTTGTTGTTACACGCAAAATAAAAAATGAAGCTTCAAACCTTGCTTCAAAAAATAGAAAATTAAGAAATTAATCTAAAAAATACTTTATTGATTTTTAGCATTTTATATGTGGTAAAAGATCATAGCAATAAATATTAATGGGTATCTTAAGTTATAAAATTGGTAACTTTTATAATTTTTACTTTCTTCTATCTTCAATAGAAGAAAGTATTGGATTCGTAAAAATTTTCGATTTCGGGTTTTTGATGGATTTACACGTTTTGAGAGCTGTAGAACACGATTTTACCATTTTTAGAAAATGTCTGTCTGTCTGTCTGTCTGTGTGTGTGTGTGTGTGTGTGACAAAATTTTGTGGCAACTGTATCTCTGGAACTACTGCACAGAATTTCATACAAATTGGTATGTAGTTGCACCTTGACATAAATTAGTGCCTATCAACTTTTTGTAAAAATCGTCCTACAGGTTGCGTTGCCATCCCGCTTTTTCTAAATTTTTAACAGGGTGATATAGGGCAAAATTTTTCAAGATGGGTATCTTTCGAAAGGTCTCGTCAGTACCTTTAAAACGAATGGTTGAACTATAAATCTATGATAATTTAAAACAAAGTTATCGATTTTTTTTCTTTTTAGGAAAAAAAACTTACAATTTTTTTTTCTCTCCCCTTATTTTTATCAAACTCCCACGGTTTCCGTGTTCTGACAAACTTAAACAAATTTTTGCATTTTCCCCCCAATTTTGTCAAAGTCCCACGGTTTCCGTGTTTTCACAAACTTAGAATAATTTTCACATTTTACCCAAAATTTTGTCAAAGTCCCACTTTTTTTTTTTTTTTAATTATTGTTACTGAGTGAATTTGTATAGGAAAATATAGAAGAAAGTCTCGTGGTGGCCACAACATGCTAGTTTCTTTACTAATCATTAATTATTTTAATTGTGATTAAAATTCTTAGCTTTAATTTTTGTGTTTAAGCATATGAAGTCGTTAAAAAATTATTAATTTATTTTACAAAAATACTCTTATCATTAGTTTCTACAGCTTGTTCATTTAATTTTTTAAACATTTGAATTTTTAAAAAAAAAAATTTATTTTTTAAATTGAAATATTGCAAATTAAATAGTTATTTTGAATAAAAATCAAACCAAAGGTTCTTTTGATTTTTTTTTTTTTTTTTGTAAGCAAAAGGAATTTTATCTAATAGTAGTTGTTTTGAATAAATACTAATTAAACAGCAAATGCTTTTATTTATTTATTTTTATTTACTTATTCATATAGATATCAATATCAAATATTACTTTTAATTGATTTCTATTTATTTCATGCATCTGTAATCATTATTTTCTATTATAGATTTTATCCATGAAATCTGTTACATTTCCCATTTCAACATTTCCTTAAAAATTAAATATTTCACTTGCCTCAATCTTTTATGAAAATATTTCGACTATGGTTTGTTTATAACTGTGTTACTTAGATCTTGTATTCTGTTTTACTTTATGTATTTAAATGAAAGGTTATACATTCTGAATTCTTTAATGTCAAATCACATTTTTTATATTTCAAATACACATCTTTATGCTATTTGTATATAATATAAAAAATGAATCATGTGTATTAGAATATTATCTTTTATCTTTCTAATAACCTCAAAAACTATAAATGTTGTAAATTATTTATATTTCATTTTGATATTCAGTATTCTTTATTAATTTTTACTTTTAATTTGTTTTTTTAATTTTGAGTGCTGTATTATATTTTATGTTTTTTGGTTTGCACCATATGAAATAAGTGTATTTGTGTATTTAAATATATATTTATTTAATATAAAAAAAAAGTAATGAAATTTTAAAAGTATTTGTAACATCTGTTTAATTTAGTCATTTCATGATTTAAATGCCTTAAAAAAATTTGCAGGTTATTTTTGATGTGTTACTGCATTTTATGGTTTGAATTCATTGAATATTTTATAAACAATATTGTATATTAATGTGAACAAAAAATCTGAAGCAATTAAGATCAATAGATATTTATTTTCACCTTTCTTAAAAAAAAAAAAAAAAAAAAAAAAGAGTATTTTCTTGCAATAGTGCAGATATGTGCATTTGTGCCTAGTTACACTTTAAATACATTGGTTATACTGAATATTATTTACTATTTAAAAATAATTTACTTTGAATTCGTAAATGTTAACTTCACTAACTATTCCTGCAGAAAGATTTTGGTGTTGATGAAGCTTGTCGCAGAAAGCATAATAAATTTCTGCCACAGGGTATATAACTATACCCAAATATCGGAATTAAAATCGGCAGATAATTTCCGTTATTTTTTAATAATTTTTTACAAAAATTCCAATGGACAATTAACATAGAAAATCCTTTTCATGGCTCCATGGACAGACAGTGACGTCATCACTTCGCTTGCGTATAGTGATGCTACATTATACAAATTACTGTGTCTATGGTTTTATTTGAGCTTTATGAAATTGCCAGATTTAACAACTTTCTACTTTTAGGTATTTTTTAATGTAAAGGAATACGTGTATAAAAGGGAAAAACGGGGGAAAATGCATAAAAAATAAATGTATTTTTAAATACCTTCTTGACATCGTAAGAAAATAATATTTATATTCGCACCTTCCGGCTAACCATACCTTTCGAATGATTTCATTTTCAACCCTCTACTCCCATAATTAATATGTTAAAAAGGGACTACAAATTTTATGCTTGCCTATTAATATATAGATAAGAGGGAACTGTATATAAGGAATATTTAATAATTATGCTTGAAAAAACAAATCCATATTCAAAATCATTTTAAGTATTTATTACATTAGTATCTGAAATATTTTTTATTTTATTTTATTTCATTTTATTTTATTTTATTTTTTAATAATATCTACATTTTGTACGCACATTAAAAATTTTCTATATGTAAATTTTTTAAAAAAAAATTTAAATAATTGTCTTAGATATTTTTATTATACATATGCAGTGAAAATCACTAATAATTATTATATTGACATTTCTTGAAAATTATAAAAATAAATAAATAAATAAATAAATAAAAAGCTTTGGGGAAAAAGTTTTGAAGCTCCCTGCTAATTAATTCTCAATAATTTTCCCTTATCTTTTTGCTCCATTTGTGGCCGAAAGGTTCTGTTCTCTAAGCTGGTAGAGGGGAGATTCCGGGTTCAAAGCCATGTTGCGATCGTCGATCCAGCCATTCTGATTTATTTGCGATGTTTTCCAATACTTGCATTAATACGGGATAGAAAAAAATTATATTTATATTATCCCTACTAGTTAAAATAGTTTATATATATATATATATATATCTACGCTTTGTACTTAAACTAAAAATTTCCTTTAAAAAAATTATAATTTGTTTTTTTTGTTTTTTTCTTTTCTTTTCTTTTCTTTTCTTTTTTTTTTTTTTTTTTTTTTTTTTTTGCTTTTTGATTACTGTTTTACACATACACACATGTATATAATCATTATACATCTGCAATGAAATATAGTAATCAGATAAAATATTTAAATGCTATTGTGTTCACTCAGACACATACACATATCTTTAAAAAAACAGAAAAATGAATTTAGGAAGCCACAAAACGTATAAATATACCAAAAACCTACAGTGATTTTCTTTTTCTTTTTTTTCTTTCTTTCTTTTTTTTTTTTTTTTTTTTTCAGGGGTACAATATTTCCCTTACATTAAGGTGACCATACGTCCTCGAAATTCGAGGACTGTCCTCGATTTTTGGCCTTTTCTATTTTTTGTCCCCAAAAATTCTTTGACTACTCGGGGACGCTAAATGTCCCCAAATTTAAATATTTGCGTGTATTTCTTTCAAAATCACAGTCCATTCCGTGGAGGATCAAAATTGTGATGGCATGTCTCCGGACTACATCTGGGGGTAAGTGCTAGACTGTCGCCAATTGCCCATTGTACAGCACTAATGAGACGTAAAACCCATCTATTCCAATCCAATCAAAATCGCAGTCTAATAATTGGATAATCTTGAAAATCAACGGAACTTTGAAATAAAGACCCTCATACTTCATGAGCAGAGAAAGAATCATGCACTACTGATCAGTATATAAATTCTATCTTGCCCGATTTATGTTAAGTGAAAAATAAAATTTGCTTAATGAAATTATTTCTTGTAGTTATATAATCGGGAATAATTTCTGCATTTCAGGGAGTGGGGATTCTGAAGATTAAAATGAAATGGTGCTATTTTGTGTTTTCTCCTATCATCATAATAAAGTGTAAATGGGTTCTATAGACTTGATTATTTTAATAATGCTGGGATAGTTTAATTTGCATAAACTTACCTTAGGCTCAGCAATTTTTCATAGAAAAAAGTGATTCAAAGCATTTTGTAATGTATAAATCAGAGTTCTTTTTATTAATAATGCATATAGATATTGGTCTATCGTGTCCTCGAAAAAGTCCCCAAATAGAGTTTTCAATGTCCTCGAAATTTACTTCGATTTGGGGACAAACGGTAATTTGTCCTCAAATCAGTGTTTGAAAATATGGTCACCTTCTTACATAGTATATGTTTGGAAATTAAAAATGAATTCAGGAGATCTTAAAATGTACAGATATGCCAAATTCTCATAGTTAGATTTTCTTTATAATTAAAAACGTTTTCTAACATAGTTTTACATAACTTTTTTAACTTCTCAACATATACTAGAATGATAAATCTTTATTTGGGAATAACAATCCTAAAATAGTACACAAATGAAAAAGGCAAATTATGGACATTATAATAATTTTTACTTTTCGTACATACATATTTGAGGAAAATATTGTAATCACGTCAAAAATCCGACTTTGAAATTTTAATGCTTCTATATGTTTTGAGGTCCCCTAAATTAAGTCACTATAGATTTATTTATTTATTTATTTTTTTTTTATAGTCTCAGAATTATAAAAAATCTGTATGCATCGGCATTACAATGAAACAATATTACGTATATTAAAATTTTACTAGGACTATTTAAATAAAATTTAAAATTTTTAATATTTTAAAAATGTTTCCTACTAACAAATTTTTCTTTACTTTCTTCGGTTTTAAAGTATTGCAATTTAAAATTATGTGGTTATGTGGCTTACGGCTGATTAATATAGTTGAGTCCTAGGTCTTCGTAGTTGTCTTTGTAGGGGGGGGGGGCAGCCCCGTTTTTATGTTAGTTTAGGAGAAAACCACGGAAAACTCCTAACGGGTCCTGGGGAAACTGAATCCTGGGTCGAACCTGGCACATACTATCTACCACATTTAATAATATAATCTAAATATGGTGTATTCATCAATAAGTTTTTTTTTTTTTTTTATGTTTGAATGTTATGTGTTAGATGGAGTCATTTTGCTGTCAAATTGACAAAATTTTAATTTTCAATTTCAAAACGTTGTTGTCCTTGGCGTTTTTCTATTTGGCGATCATAAACGTAATACGAAAATATACATGCCAGACGTATATTTTCGTAATATGTATTGTACGATATATTGTTTCATACTATTGATTGCTCTCTTAATTGTCTTCTTGCCAAAGGGTTTTTATCATTAACATAATGCATTTTTATTCAAAGGTTTCTACTGATGCAATCTGTCAAATTTTGGGAATTCCCCCATCCATTTAGAAGGGAAACAAATGGTAAACAAATTCAAAATTCAATACAAAAACGAGTCTATATATTTCCAGAATAATTATTATGGCATTCAGGATTTTGAGTCCAAGAATTATAAAAGTATTATTGATCCTACTTATGCAGCTAAAGATTTTACGTGGAATGAGCTCGTTTCAGATGATGATACCTGAAGGATCTACTCTGATGGAAGTAAAACGGATGATGGTACTGGTTTTGCTTGGGTGGCCGTCTACTGCGGAAAAGTTATATACAATAAGCAAGTTAAACTTTGCAAAGAAAACTCTGTCTTTCAAGCAGAAATGATGGCAATCTCATCAGCCATAAAATGGCTCATTAATTCAGAATTCAGTTCCTGTGTCTTGTTCTCGGATAGCCTTTCTTCTATTGAAAGTTTAAAAAATTTGGTGCCTAAGTCTAAAATTGCACAGGATATTTTGTTAGACCTACAAAAATACGATGGACAAATTTTCCTAATGTGGATTAAGGGACACTCTGGAATTGTTGGCAATGAATTGGCAGACTCATTGGCTAAATCCGCGGTGTAAAAGCTACCTAAGGAAAATCGCCGTTTCCTTCTGCTTTCTAAAAAACTAGTGTTATCTACGGACGCCAGTAAATGAAATATTCACACTTTTATCTTCAAAGCGTCTACTCAATTGAATAACACGTACTGCGCTTTTTCTAAAAAATTCAAATACCAGTAAAAAGAACACAGCTACGTTGAATATTATTTACAAGAAGAAATCATTTGAAAAATACAAAAAGAACTTTATTCCCAATGGAAAAAAACCTACTACTCTAAAACAGATAATTACTTATTCTAAAAATTTTAATACACACAAGCTCTCGATTAAACGAGACCAAGTATCATATTTTTTTTAACCAACGTTGCCATCCAATAATAATAATATTCATAAAATAAATAATAGATATAATAATACATTTTCAACATCCTCCCACCCTTTGATTATAAATAATAATCAAAACATAAAAACTATTAGTCAAACAACTCTGGTACAAAGATGGCAACATTACATTTAAAAAATATAAAAATGAAAAAGTAAAATAAATAGAATGATCAACAATATCTAATATAATCTACAAGTTCAGTCTTTCCGGCACTTTAATTCTTCTGCCAACTCTACTAAACTTCATTTGCTCACTAGTAGTACTGTTTGAAACTTTGGAGATGTTATCTGATTCTTTAACTTTACTGAGAGTCATCGGTGTGGGAAGATCTTCAGAAGATGTTATCTCTAGGGGATAAACTCTTTGAATCGGGCGTAAGAGCTCCTTTTGGGAAGTTTGCATTTTAACAAGTCGTACTTGTCCGTCTATACCTGGTATAACCTCAGTGATACGACCTAAAGGCCAATAGATTCTCTTTTTATTATCGGCTCCCACCATAACAATTTCGCCAACAGTAACGGTATGTTTGTCTGACTTTTTGCTTTTACTTTTACGTAGAATAAGAGCACCAAGATATTCAGATCTAAAACGGCTTCGTAAATCTTTGAGAATGGTTTGTCTGTATTTGAGCCTTTTACACAAAAAATTTTGCTCAACAGCATCCAAATCAGGAAGACTGCATTCATGCATATCTTGGATGAACATCGATGGCGAAATTGGTTTTACAGCTTCCTCTTCACAGATGTAAGTAAGAGGTCTTGAGTTGACTACCCTCTCACACTCAGCTAAAACCGTCATCATTTCTTCGTAATCGAGACGTGCCAGCCCTAATACTCTTTTCAAGAGATCTTTTAGAATTCGAATTAATCTCTCCCACCAAGCAGCAGTTGGGGGATTGAACTTCCAATCAATAGAGTTGACAGCTCCATGTTTTCATATGCGTTCCCAGTCTAGTTTCTTGAAATAGTTGGCTGCTCCTACAAAATCTGAACCATTGTCACAGTATACAGTAGAGCATCTTCCTCTGCGAGCTGTAAATCTTCTAAAAGCCATTAAGAACGCATTTGTTGAAGCAGAAGTAACAAGCTCCAAATGGACTGCTCTGTATACTGCGCAAGTAAAAATTAAAACCCAGCTTTTCTTGTTATCCTTGAGAAATAATGGCCCAGCCATATCAACACCAATTATCTGAAAAACTGCAGCATCTTTAACTCTGTTTTCTGGAAGTGGATGACTGATTACTTCTAAGTTCTTTGACCGAAATCTTTTGCATGCAGTGCAGCTGGCTACAACATTTTTCACTGCCTTTCTGCCGTTTAGGATCCAATACTTTTCTCGAAGTATATTTAATAGTATCTGGACACCAGCATGGCAGTTCTCAACATGTGCTTTATAAATTAGCCGTTTTACCACTTCATGTTTTGATGGAAGAACAATAGGTTTAAGAAAATCTTCACTATTTTTTCGATAAATAATTTTCGTCTTCAGACGAATGACACCAAGCTCGTCTCTAAACGTTTGCAAAGTTTTCAATCTCTTTTCGTCTTCTTGAGGAAAAGACTCATTCTGAATTAGAAGTAAAACCTTCATTTCTGCTTCATGAATTTCTGAGGCTGTCAATTCCCCATGCTTCCTCCAATTTAAATTCTTGCAGTTGTGCTTGAAACGAAGGATCCATGCAACAAGACGAATAATTCTATCATAACTAGAAAAGTATCTATAATACCAGTCTTCACCAACAATAGCTTCAGTATTTGTCAGTATACAAGTTTTCCTAGATTTTTCCTTTTCAATTTCTTCCTCATTCCAATCGCGATTGGAGAAATCCATCATTGTTCGAAATTCAGAAACATCTTTCATCCATTGTATACCCTCCCACCATTTTGATGAGACTAGATGCTTTGCTTTGCATCCTCTGGAGGGCAAGTCTGCAGCATTCTTCTCCCCCGTTATATGTCTCCATGATGAAGGATCACTCAGTTTTCTGATCTCCTGCACTCTATTTCTTACAAAAACGGACCAATTTTCTTCTCGCTGTATCCAGGCAAGAACCGTTGTAGAATCACTCCAGTAATGAGTCATAACATTTCTCCAACCAAGAGCTTCAATAACCGAATTCGTCAGTCTCGCTCCAATTACAGCAGCTAGAAGTTCCATTCTAGGAATAGTTACACCTCTTAACGGAGGTACTCGAGACTTTGCTGCAAGCAAAAATAAATTAATTTGATTATCATCCTCTACTCTGAGGAATGTAACTGCACCATAGGCATCTTTGCTTCCGTCAACAAATGTGTGAATAGTGCAGTTGCTTAAATCTTCGGAAGATACTCGAATAAACCTAGGTATATGTATATCAGTCAAATACTTCAGTTCTTGAAACCACTGCATAAACTCTTTATGAAGCTCACCAGTTATCTCTGCATCCCTACTCGTTCCTAGTTTCCATGCCTTTTGTAACATTATTTTTGGACAAAGCATGACTGGTGAGGTGAAGCCAAAAGGATCAAATACTTTGTGGACGACAGACAACATACTTCTTTTGGTTACTTTTTCCATATTAATGTTGTCTAACCATTTCATGTTAATTTTCAATGTGTCCAGCTCTTTATTCCAAACTAGCAGGCTTTGCCCGCTTCGCTGGTCACTAAATTTAAAGGAAACTCTTTTCTATATAGCTTTATAAAAATAAAATAAAATACTAAAATTGCTCAAAAGCTCGCTTCGGATCCCTGCTGCCTTCGGTAGCGATTTGGTCATCCGCTAAAACTCGGGCGCTTGTCCCTATTACCTGAGACAATGGTTTACCAATAGGCGTGCATTAAGTCCTTATTAGATAACAGTTTCCAAATAGATAGTATCGAAAAAAAAAATGAAGTATCCCCTTTATATTTGAATCCCAGTTACATATGAACAACACTATACGTGGTGCACATAATATTTGCTTTTACGTTATTTCCTATGTTTATTTTGTTTATCCCCGATCAACCATAAAAATGATAACAATTTCACGCTAAATATTATAATATGCTATGACCGGCTACGTCTGTTGCATGAGACAATTATTTTTTTGTGGTTATTAGTATTCATGGTTTGTAAGCATGATTATAGTACCGCCTTAATATAGCTCTCTTTGGCGACTTTTGAATTTTTGTCACCATTTTAGATTTTATCCCTTGTAAAAATAAGACTTAATACCTTGTAACAATATGCTATGAGCGCTATTTCTGACATATTTTAGACAACTAAACTTTTAATGGTTATATATATTTCCCATTAAGCATATTTTTATTTTCATTTATTTATTTAAATATTGATGAAATTTGAACTTCAATTTGGTCTAGTGTTGTACAGGCTGTATACTACACGTTTGTGTTTGTGAAAGAAAATTTATAAAATACATACATTAGTTAATTTTAAAAAATCTAATTGTCCGATCGATAAGCTGTTTAATCCGTTGGATTCACAAAAATTGCATCTTTCATTTGGTATCTTATTTGTAACGATACGACTGATATTTCTAATTTTTTTAATTTACTTTCCTCATTTTAAATACATGTAATTTTTATTGTTCACGTTTTTTTTTTTTTTTTTTTTTTTTTTTTTTTTTTTCCCGTCGAAAAAATAATGATAATTTTTTTTGGCAACAATTCAATTAAGGAATAAAATTAAATATTTTAAATAATAAATTTTTTTTATTCACGTTTTTTTTTCTTTTTTTCTGTCCAAAAAAGAATAATTTTTTTTTTGGCAACAATTAAATTAAGGATTAAAATTAAATGGCCAATTTATCAGTTATTAGAAGGTTTTTATTTTAACATTTTAATTAATTAAAAGAAAACTAAAACAAAATTCGAAAATCCGGCTTCGAGGTGCATCAGGGGAGGTCATTACGAATGAACATGCAAATTTTTGTAGCTCAGCCATCAGCCGTTAGGAACACACCTAAACTTTATTGAATAGCAATAAAGTTCAAATTGACTCTAGAAAACGTTTGTATGGGAAATAGAAAAGGGCTGTTTTTAGGGTTTTCCCGGAAATTATTCGATTTTTTCTCGCCTTTTAAACCTTCCCTAGACTTCCACGAACATTTCAAGACTAAGATAAGATAAATCCGTTCAGCCGTTCTCGAGTTTTAGTGAGACTAACGAACAGCAATTCATTTTTATATATATAGATAAGACCTAATACTTGAGTCTCTTTCTTAGAACTAGTCTCATTCCAGTCGCCAGACCATTCCCATTCTCTAAGATCAAAACAACCTTTGGCCATTAAAGCTTTAGAATTAACGATAAACTTATATAATTATTCTTTGTTATTAACGCTGGTAACGACATTATCTACGTAGAAACTCTCTAAAAGCCTTTTCTTTAAAGACTCTTCAAATCCGTTACAACGCCGAATATGATATTCAATTACCGCAGCCAAGAGGAAAGGACTGCATTTAACACCAAAAACAACTCTTGTATGGTGAAATACTTTTAGTTTCTTTCCTTCTAAGTTTTCCCACCATAAAAAACGCAGGAAATCTCTGTCGTCTTTAGGGTACAACTATAGTATTTCCCCTCAGCTAGATTTGGCGATTTTTCTTTGGCGCTGATTTGAACGATAACGATGTCGTTCTGGATTGTTTGCGATATAATTGGCAGCCTACATGCTATTTATTTTGGATTTATGATTTTATGATTCATAATTTAGCTTACGATTTTATCATTTATGCTATATGATTTATGATTTAGCCATAATCGCCAAATCTAGCTGAGGGGAAATACTATAGTTGTTCCGTCTTTAGGAATGCTTATTTGCAGAAAAGCTTTTCTAATGTCGGCGATAACGCCAAATTCTTTTTCTCTGAATCGAAGTAAAATATCTGGGATAAGTTCCAGTTGATTAGGACCACATTCCAAGCATTGGTTTAAAGAAGGATAATTTGCTAATCTAGCTGAAGCATCAAACACTGGGCGAATTGGAGTAGGTTTTATTACAGCACGATGAGGTAAGTAATTGCCATAGAAGTTTACTTCGTTCTTGGGAACTTCCTCAATTATGCCTTCATTAATCCAGCTCAGAAGAACATCTTCATATTTTCCATACATGTTCATCGCTATAAGCTTTGCTGTTGTGTATTCGAGTCGTTTCTTCGACAAACTCAAGTTGTCGGGTAAAGGCGACTTATCATCAGCCCATGGCAAACAAACTTCATAGCGGCCCTCTCTATTAACTGACACTGTTTCTAAAAAATGCTCTTTAGTCTGAATATCAGTCTCGTGTTTGGACTTCTTCTCAATAGGATCATAGATTCCAATTAAATCCAACTTCCATAGATTTCAGATTTCAGCTTCATTCACATATAGCGATAACCCTGACATCGCCAAGTTTTCTTCCGAGGCTTTTCCAGGCGGTACTTTTCCCATTAAGGTCCAACCTAAGTATGTTTCTAAAGCCACGAGACCCGATGATAAGACCTTTCTTTTTCCTGTCAACATTTTTCCCATAACGTCAGCTCCGACGAGAATATCGATTGCTTCACATTTGTTGCCAATGTCCGTTAAATTAATCTCATTATCTCATTTTCTTCAAACTCTTTTATCCAAGGGCCTTTAAAAACCGGTCTAATATTTTCACATATTGTAGACTGATCCAAAACTTCAAAATTGCAGCCAACATTTTCTTTCAAATGTTTCAATGTCACTTTATAGCAGTTATGCTTGACTTCGTTAGTGATAACGCCGCCAAAAAGGGAATGAACCATTTTCTCTTGGCGAATAGGTATATAATTCATTTCTTTGGCTACACTTTCCAAAATATATGACTTATGCGACGCAGAATCAAAGAGCAATCTCACAGTTTTCTGTTTATTGCCAGAGACCAATTTGGCTTTCACGGTTTGAAGAAATATCTTTGGACTTCGTTTGTTGAAATTGGACATACTAACACCATTTTCTGCAGGTTTTTCTTCTTTCTTTTCTACAGCCCTTTTTTGTGAATCAAGTACATCACACATTAGAGGAAAATGCTTTTTAGAACAGATCACACACTTTAGAACTGTTCGGCATTTCTTAACAGTGTGAGTTGGCGATAAACAGGCAAAGCAACAACGTTTATCTTTAATTATTTTTTGTTTTCCTGCTAAACTCATTTTCTGATCTGAAAAACAATCTGAACTTGAATGTTTGCCATCACAAAAAACGCAAGATTTCTTCACCTCTCTATTTGAAGTGGCCGTTAATAAACCCGCAGCAGTAGGTACTTTACTTTTCAAATATTTAAAATTGCATTGCTTCCTTTTTAAAGGTTGGCTCTTTCCTAAACCGAAACCAGCTACTGCCAAAGTAGCCTTCAACTTCTTTTTTGAGAAATTGCATTAAGTTATTTAACTTCTCTTTAGCAGCAGTGTTTGAATGAGAAATGTTACGATTCCAAGCCTTTAAAAAATCAGCTGGGAAACAAGATTCAACCATGGGATACAATATAGATGCACATTTATCCGTGGTTACACCTAATGTTTCCAATGCACGTAGATAAGATTCAAGTCTGTCATATAGAGAAGTTAATGAAAACATTTCCTTAATTTGAACAGAAATAATTAATTTTAGTAACTGTCTAACGTATACTTCGACTAAGAGGTCCTCTCTTCCAAAGCGAGATTTCAGGCTTTCAATCGCTTTTTCGTAATTGGCGCCAGTTGGCGGAAAACTTTCAGCTACTTCTCTTGCACGAGAACCGGCAACCGTGGTTTGCACTAAATACTGAAATTTATCTTCCGGTGCGATATCTTCATCTTTATGCACCTGCTCAAATTGACTCCAAAAAGCAAGCCAATCTTTTAAGTCATCGCCAAATTGTCTAAATTTCAATCTTGGCAACATAAATTTCCTTTTTGAATTACTTAAATCAGGTAAATAATTTAATGGAACAGATTCACCTCGACTTTGAACTTGAATTCTAGCGAGCTCGATTTCTTTTTCAGCTTCAAGTTTCATTTTTTCAGATTCAAATTTCATTTTTTCAAATTCAAATTCTTTATCTTGTTTTATTTTTTCGAATTCTTTATCTTGCTTCATTTTTTTCCTTTTACTGCTTGAAACATGTTGTTTCTTCACTAATGTCCTGTCGCTCGGACTCCACAAATGTTAAAGCTACCTAAGGAAAATCACCGTTTCCTTCTGCTTTCTAAAAAACTAGTGTTATCTACGGACGCCAGTAAATGAAATATTCACACTTTTATCTTCAAAGCGGCTACTCAATTGAATAACGCGTACTGCGCTTTTTCTAAAAAATCCAAATACCAGTAAGAAGAACACAGCTACGTTGAATATTATTTACAAGAAGAAATCATTTGAAAAATACAAAAAAAACTTTATTCCCAATGGAAAAAACCTACTACTCTAAAACAGATAATTACTTATTCTAAAAATTTTAATACACACAAGCTCTCGATTAAACGAGACCAAGTATCATATTTTTACTTTCCGGACACTATAGTGAGGAAAGTATTGTAATCATGTCAAAAATCCGAATTGGAGATTTTGATGTTTCTATACGTTTCGAGTTCCAATGAGTCCGTTTTCACTATTTTTGCGATGATGTATGTGTGTATGTATGTGTGTATGCCTGTGAGTGAACACGCTAGCGTCTAAACGCTTTGTTCGAATAACCTGAAATTTGGTACGTATATTGTAAGTCACCATAGTACGAACCCTATAGATTTTGGTGAATCTAGCACTTATAGTTTTTTTACAGGGACACAAAGAAAAATTCTTTATCATTATGGCCTATGGGAGCAAAATCTTAAAAGTGCGATAGCATCTAAACGCCTTATTCAATTGAGCAAAAAATTTATACACGTATTATAGGTCACAAATACGCAATCTGTATAGATTTTGGAGAATCTATCACTTATAGTTTTTTTACAGGGACACAAAGAAAAATTCTTTATCATTATGCCTATGGGGCCAAATTTTTAAAAGTGTGATAGCGTCTAAACGCCTTATTAATCTGAGTAAAAAATTTGTACACGTATTATAGGTCACAGTTACACCAACTGTATAGATTTCGGTGAATCTAGCACTTACAGTTTTTTTTTTCAGGGACACAAAGAAAAATTCTTTATCATTATGGCCTATGGACCAAACTTTTAAAAGTACGATAGCATCTAAACGCCTTATTCAATTGAGCTGAAAATTTATATGAGTATTATAAATCACTGTTGCACTAACTATAAGCATTTTGGTGAATCTAGCATTTATAGGTTTTTACAGGGACACAGCGAAAAATTCTTTGTCATTATGATCTATGGGCTCAAAGTTCAGTAGCGTTAAATAAAACATCGTGTAATATTGAGAAAAATACTCAAACACTCTATTATGGTTTTCTCTTTTTTGTTTGTTTAACAACTCCTCTTTCTTTACTCTATCTACAAAACTGTTAATTACTCAATGTTTCTGAAAGTCGAGTGGAGTCACTCCAGATTTTTTTTTAACCAACGTTGCCATCCAATAATAATAATATTCATAAAATAAATAATAGATATAATAATACATTTTCAACACGCGGTTCTTTTCGGTCAGTCTCAAATTGTTCCTCTGCCCATATCTTACATGAAAAGAATTTTATTGTATAATATACTTAGTGACTGGCAGGTTCATTGGAACTTATCAGATACTGGCAGGTGGACTTATGATATTTATCCTAATGTTTCAATGGATTTCAAAATTAAAAATCAAGTATTACTGTATTTTATAACTGGGCATGGAAGTTTCCCAAGCTATCTTTTTAGGATTAATAAGCTTGATTCAGACTTGTAGCTCCGTGGGTAATGCAATGCATTTCATTAGTACTAAATGTAACTTTTCAAAAATTTATATTAAAAGATATACCACAGAGACATTGGAACATTACTTTAACAGAATTGATAATTCTAGATGTCAAATTAAAAAGGTCTAAATAGGGGTTGTCCATTGTGCCATTAGGTCCACTGTGCCCCGTCATCCCCTGCCTTTGAAATGAAAAAATATCTGAATGAATTTTTTTTCTGTTATGTTGATTTTCATGTACTGACATAACAAATTAAGTTTTCTACAGATTATGCAATGATCATTCTGTTTATCTTATCTCTCTGAAGCAAAATTGTAAGTATCATTTTACTTATGAAATCTAATTATAATTCTACTGGAGAATATAGTGAGTGCTTTAAAATACTCAATCTTAAATTAAACTAAAGAACATGTATATATATATATATATATATACATACATGCTCTTTAGTTCAATAAATAAATATATATATATTGAGTTATATATATATATATATATATATATATATATATATATATATATATATATTTATCATTAAAATAATACAATAATACTCTGTGTATATTTCTTCCTCTTTCATAGATAATTAATAATCTTATCAGTCATTGGTCATATTATTTAAGGTTTTATTTTTATATAATGTAATTTCTTTTAATGATGGGAATTTTAAGAAGTTCTAATATACTTTTAGACTGTCTAAACTGCACTTCTATCATCTACAATACATGTTATATCTATCCCTTTCCATCTATTAAAATAAATCTTGCAAGCATTGGATACTGTGTGTACAGAAACATGGTCTATTCTTCATATATTTTAAAGTCAAGTCACTATTCATTTGTCCAGATTAGCAGTTATTTAATTTTAAAAAATTAAAATGATATTTTTAATAGACTTTTCTTTCATTTAATTCTAGCTTGTAAAGATTAACTACAATTCTATTTTTAGAATGCATTGCAATCTATATTTCAAAAATCTCTCACCAAATCAAATAATTTTGTAAAATATATTTACGTATAATTTAAAACAATTGCATCTGTCATGCAGAATATTTGCTAAACTTTTTAGTAAATTTTAATAATTATAACTTTTAAAGTTCACTAGAAATAGTTGACAAAGTTACATTTACTCCTTTTATATACAATACTATTTGTTTATTGGTAACATATACAACATTTGTATGCTTTATATACTATTATAATATCAGCATTCAAAATATTATATAGCAGAACCTCGATCGATCGTTTTTCATGGAGTACGGAGAAAAAATGATGAATGTGGGTCAAAATCTCAAAACACGAAGAAAATAATGCTTATGAATCAATACACGCAATGTATACAGTATACTACTAATAACAACTAATTTGTTACGTTCCAAACTATCAATAAAATAATAATAATAATAATAAAATTCAAGTTGTAGAACATTATTTGTTTTAAAAAATCGGTAGTTTTATGTTGGGTTTTTCATTCATTTTATAAATTAAACAGGATTTTTTCCAGATTTACAACATTTTTCTGGTCCTTTTCTGTAATTTCCTGTGCGTGTAGAAAAGTTCGTGCACTTCCAAATTTACAGAACACATAAATTTTAGCGCATAAAATAAGTCGCAGAATAGATTAAATTAAAACTCACACTCTTGAAATTAAACACGTGTACACTACAAAATTACAGATTAGCCATGAATACAAAAAAAAATGTAGTAGCTGACCGAAGTGTATGCATCTAGGGTGCCTAAGCCTAAATTAGAAAAGTGACAACAATCAGGGCCTGATTATCCAAAAGGCTCAGGAAGCAAAAGCTTCCCCTCTGAAATTCAATAGGGGGCCCAGTAAGGATTATAAACATGGTCTTGAATTTTTTGTTTCATATTTTCCCACTGAGACTGAATTTTTTCTGAGAAAGGTTACCTAAAACAAGACAAAACACTCACTATTTTGGGAAAAATCTCTTATTTAACCTCAAAAATCTGAATGTTCTTAATTAAAAAGTTGTATGATTTTAATGTTCTGTGTAGAAACCACCCAGTTGTATGTGGGGGGGGGGGGGGGATAAAAATAATAAACACACACTATTTTTTGGTCTATAGCATTTTTATATTACAATATGTAACAGGAAAACAAGATTTTCCGAAATGAAAGGGGGCCCCGAAATGATGCTGAGCTTCCCCTAGCTTCAAAGCTTAATCGGGCCCTCACGACAATACTTACGGCGCATGCTCAGTGGATGTCCTGGAACCTACCCGGGGCTGCTTTAGACAGGGTCTCTTACAGCGAGGTAATCCATTTTGGCAAAAAATTGTCAGTTTATTGACATTTTATAAATATTTATTTTTCGTCGAGTTATATAATGACTGATTCTTCGATTCATCGAAAGATAGTAAATTATTTATTCTTACTATAAAATAACATTCGGTGATGTAAAAGAATTTCTGTAAACATTATTGAATGCAATATGAAATTTTAATATATAAATAAATTTATTATTTTTCAAATTGATTTCGCATTATTTAATTAAAATTTTTTAATTATAATGAGTATATATATATATTTTTTCGGACAGACCAAAAAAAAAAAAAAAGCGCGTTGTCACCATTTTTCTATCCGCGATTGTAATGAAATGCTCGCCCTCTGGTGGTCTAAGGTGAAATTATCACACCACTGCATATCCTCATATTATGCAATCGATTTTCCATGATGAAATGGCGGAGAAAGAATAATAATTACACGTGGCTGTTATATTTACTAACAACTGCAGTGTTCAGAGAGCGCCATCTATCGATCATTACAAACGCGGATAGATTACCCCCATAAAAGTAAAAGAAATAGGCTAAATTTAAATACATCATGGGACAAAATACAAGTAATAATAAAAAAAATCTGGTGTGAAACAACCACACGACTTCCATTATCCGCTATTACATGAATTATATGCATTTTTGAGAGATAATGTGATCAGAAAACACAAAAGTGACCTAAAGAGAAAATCGTTAGAGCCGTTTTTGAGATACCAACTTTTACAAAAATCAATTACTAACCGGAAAAAAAATAATTACATACAAAAGCATATTTAAACGTGAGTTAAAATGGCGAGTTTGAAAAAAATCCGTACAACCGTTTTTAAAGGAACGCCTTGCGAAGCCTGAACTTGAACTATTTATACAGGACGCCTATCAATTTTCCTGAACTAACCAACTATATCATTCGAAAGGACATCTAATAGAGTGTTTATATAGCAAGTTTGAAGAAAATCGTTAGAGCCGTTTTTGAGATACGGACTTACGGTCCCACTTCCGGTTTCCGATGTCCTACTTCCGGTTAAACTCAATTACTAACAGGAAAACAATAATTACATACAAAAGCATATTTAAAAGTGAGTTAAAATGGCGAGTTTGAAAAAAATCCGTACAACCGTTTTTAAAGGAACGCCTTTGCGAGGCCTGAAATTGAGCTATTTATACAGGCCGCCTATCAATTTTCCTGAACTAACCAACTATGTCATTCGAAAGGACATCTAATAGAGTGTTTATACAGCAAGTTTGAAGAAAATCGTTAGAGCCGTTTTTGAGATACGGACTTACGGTCCCACTTCCGGTTTCCGATGTCCCACTTCCGGTTTTTCAATTTTCACCAAAATTTGGAAATTTCATCTGTACACCAGACGTATTTCAATTCTAAAGTTTCGTAGATCTATCTTTATTAGTTTCTGAGCTATAATAGCCAGGAGATTCTCCACATACATACATACATACATACATACATACATACACACATACATACACACTGACCAATTGCCAAAAACCACTTTTTTGGACTAAGGGGACCTTAAAACGTGTAAATCAGGTGAAAACCCGATATCGAATTTTCAGACCGAATACAATACTTCCATTACCTACGGTAGTAGGGTAATGGAAGTAAAAATATGACGAATAATGAAGAAAAGATTAGAATAATAACAAATAAATTAAAAATAAATAAGCGCATAGAGAATGACATAGTGTGTTTACAATACATTCAATACACATATTTTTTAAATAACTCTCTTCCTAAATTAAATTCCGTAGACAGAAAAATAATAAAAGTAAAATAATAATAATAATAATAATAAGTATCAAGATTTACTGTGTGCCCGCGGATCACTGATACCTGGTTGGCAAAGTGCCAGGACGATTCCACTCACTCGCTGGGAGACACAGCAAAGAAAGAGAGAGGGGAATTTTTTCTATTATTCTTGTTTCTTCTGTTATGAGTAGAATCATTTATTCTCCTGCTTTGTGTTCTTTTATTTTTTTCTGTATAACAGTTTGTTTATATTGGAACAAATGGATTATACGTCTGGTACGGGTTCTGGATTAAACCTCTCCGTAGTGCGTTAAGTTTTGCGATAAATAAGCTTTAGAAGGAGAAGTTATTGTTTGAAGAATTTTAATTATTTTTTCAAGAATTTTGATAATAAATACTAAAATGGGAACAACTTCAATATACACCCACAACGATATTTGGCGATTTTTTGTTGGCGATTATGGCTAAATCTTAAATCTAAAAATCATAAAATCACAATAAATGATAAAATCATAATCTAAATCATAAAACATAAAATCACAAATCTAAAATAAACAACATATAGGCTGCCATATTGTATCGCAAACAGTCCAGAACGACATCGTTATCGTTCAAAATGGCGCCAAAGAAAAATCGCCAAATATCGTTGTGGGTGTATATCGAAGTTGTACCTTAAAATAAAAGTTAGTGTCAAATATTTAAGGCAACATCCAATTTTAAATAGGTTGTTCGTTCGGTGCAACTTACACATTAGTCCAGTGAGGTGCAACTTTCACATTAGTCCCGTCAGGTACAACTTGCACATTAGTCCCCTTTAAATATAGTGACCAGCGAAGCTGGCAAGCATTCATTGATTGACTACCTTTATTGATATCACATTATGTCATTTTTGACGGGCTTATATACTAGTTTGTAAATAATAATTGACATAATTTTTAAATTAGTGTTTCAACTTCAAAAGTTTCAAAATACTGACAAAGCTTTTATTTTTATTTGTAATTGAGTACTATTTATATTGAAATCTAAAATTATCCCTTTATAATATTATTAGTTTTTCTTTCTTTTAATTAATCGTAAAATATTTATAGAACCAGATATTCAAGAATCCGTTCAAAGTAAGAAAAGAAATGCAATCATTGAGTTTATAATTTTTTCATACCCATAAACAAACACATCCCTAGGTACTACGGACATTCCTATTTTATAAATGGACCAGTCCTTTTCACCCATGCGCAGATGACGCCAGGGATTTTCCTTTCGCGGTTTATCAGTATAAATCTGATTTACACTAAACGTATTTATTACAAACTAGCAGGCTTTGCCCGCTTCGCTGGGCACTATTTAATGACTTGTCAAAATCCCATATTATTATTAATAACCTACGTTAAAATTCCCGCCGTGTTCAGTAGAGGTTTTGATAGCTGTCAAATGTCCTCACACATAAAAACATTGTTAGTTCTCATATATAAATGTTTATTTTCTGAAAAAGAACTTTTAACTTACCTTTTTCTTTTAAGTTTTTTTCAATATCTATCTATTTATTTTATTTTAAATCTAAGTTGCAGTTTTTCATGCACTACACGTTAACATCGATGTTTTGTTTACATCTTTGCCGTTGCCACTTTGAATCTGCTTAATTCTTTCATTTATGGCTGTTGCCACTTTGTAGAAATAATTATTAGAAATTGTATTTAGACTTTAATCGTTGAGTGGCAGCAGCGATGTTCTGTTTGTATGTAGATTTTTGACATTTCAGTCAGTATAAAAGATCGCGGCGAATTTGTAACAGGGCAGTTGTTAGCACCTTCAAACAGCTATGAAGTATTAAATACCTTTTTTAATTGAACAGCTTTGAGCTGTGGTAAAGTAGGAGGCACTTAGAGGAGGTGTGCCTTTAGCTTTTACAGCTGAATAGGTTGTTTTATCGCTGTTACGATTTATGATGGCTGCTATTGTTAAAGTTATTTTATATCGTTAAGTTTTTCATATTCGTTAAGTTTTACATTTGAAATATGAGTCAATCTCATGAAATTCTTCGACGTTTTGTTCGAAATAAAAATCTAAAAGTGATAATCGTCTTTTGAATTGATATTGTTAAGTTTGTCGTTTCACTAATGTTATAAATTGTTTAGCAGTTTTTTTAAGCTGCAATTGTTCAAGTTTGTAGTGTTTGAGTTAAAATCGTTATCTGAAATAAGTCTGCTGATATCCAATAATAAATTCAATTGAGTTATAGAGTTCATCAAATATAATGGTAATTTCAATGTTCAAGTTATAATATGCAAATCTTCAGTTACGTGTTCTTGCCTTTGTGATCAGCTTAATGTTCAGTGGAAGTGCAGTTTTTCTTCCTCTTTCCCGCTGATCAACATGGCGATCGCGGAGCCTCTGTTATAGTTCAAGTGTATTGTGCCAGAGGCTTAATTATGGCTTGTTCATCAACTATAAAATGAGGTAACTGGTAAATTTGTTATATTTTGAAAATGTTTTTGATAATTTTTCTATATGTTTTACTAAATAAAATTTGTTATTGTTTAAAACTTTTGTATTTCATGAGTCATATAGTTTAAGACACTGGTCGAGTTGTTATAATTGAAGCCCTTGAAATTAATTAAAGTTTCTACTGTGTATTAGCTGCATAATAATAAAACTTAATTATAAGCTAGACTTTTTCTGTCTATGTCATTGGGTTATGGGCAGGTTTTTTGAGGGTGTCATCTTTTAAACTTGACCAGTTGTTTTTTCTTGTTTTCTTGTTTTTTGTATAATTGATAATTAGTAATTATTTAAAAATGGCTTATAATATTATACCTCAAATCACCAAGTTAAATGCAACTAACTACTCTGGTTGGAAGTGTGACATTAAATTTTTACTTATGGAAAAAAATGCCTATGATATCGTCACTGGTGACGAAACTAAACCTAAAGTTAGTGAAACCGTGACTGAGGAGGCAGTGCAAGACTTTAAAAGAAGGCAGAATGCTGCCATGTCAATTTTATATCTAAATATTGATACTGAATTTAGAAGTTTAATAAGTGAATGTACTGACACCTCAGAAGCGTGGAAAGTCTTAAAAGTTAACTTCCAGCCAGATAGTAGAAGTCATCATATGAAACTGTTTTCTGAAATTATGACATGTTTTTTAGAACCTGGCGAATCTATTGGTGTTTTTGCAGCTAGAATATCTAAAATTGCTGATCAGTTAAAATCCATTAATAAACCTATTGATGATGAGTATCTCTGTTTTCAATTGTTGAGATACTTACCTGATAAGTTTGATCAGGTTGTTCAGCAAATTCTTCGTTGGTCTGATAAGGACTTTAACTTTAAAAATATTATTGTTGAGCTTTGTGCCGAGGAAACGCGCCTTCAACTTAGAAATTTTGATAAAAGTAGAACGGAATGTTCTATTGAGGCCCAAAATGTAAAATTTAAACGTAGGCCTGTTTTTACTTGTTGGAAGTGTGGAAAAAAAGGCCATGTAATTAAAGATTGTTAAGTTAAATTAAATAATGATCTAGCTGCAAAAGAAAAAGAAAAACCACTCAGAAGTAATTTTTCTAAGAGGGGTGGCTCCGGTCAGCAGTCAAAACGTCATAAAACTCCTAAAGCTCAAAATTTCATTGCAGAAGCTAATTTAAGTAATTTTGAGAGAGAGGGAAGCTGGGCTTTTGATACAGCGGCCTCTCATCACTTCTGCAAAGATAAATCTTTGTTTTGCAATTTCTCTAAAGTGTCTGGTGATGAGTTACACGTGGCTGTTGATGGAGTTACCTTTCCCATTACTGGTAAAGGAGAGGTGGAGTTAAATTTTGATGGAACTGTTATTAAACTTTGGAATGTTTTGTTTTCCCCGAATTTGAGGAAAAATCTTTTGAGTGGTTCGAGATTCGACCAGGGTGGTGCAAAATTTATTGGTGAGGCCGGCAAATTAAACGTGGTCGACAAGTACGGTGATTTTCTTTTCTCGGCTAAACTCCATGACGGGATTTACTATACTTTTCCTAAAATAATTAAAAGCAAGCGTTGTGTTAAATCGAATGGGGGGCAGAATTCTAATGATAATATAAATAATAATGCTGAAATTTCAGCTTCTCCTGTTGTAAAGTCTGTTAATATAAAAGACTTTGATACCTGGCATTTACGTTTCGATCATCTAAGCCCTGACTTAATTTTCAATACCATTCGTAATTCTGCTGTTAAAGGTCTGCCTAATTTAAAATAAGTTGATAATTTTTTTTTTGTGATCCCTGTTATGTGAGTAAGCAGAATCGCATTTCTTTCAAACCTTTAAGTCATTCTTCTTCCAAAAAACCTTTAGATCGACTTTTTATGGATACTTGGGGTCCTATTAAAATTCCTGGTAAAAAAGGTGAACGTTTTTTTTTTGTCAATAATAGATGATTTTTCTGGTAGATCATCCGTTTACCCTATCCAGGAAAAATCTATGTGTTTTGAGGTCTTTAGGAGACATGTTTTAAGGGCCGAAAGGTTTTTGGGAACCAAGTTAAAGTCGATCAGAACGGATAATGGTAAAGAGTTTGATAATGATGCTTTTAGGGGTTTTTGTAGAGAGAATGGAATAAATCATGAGCTGACCAATTTTTACACGCCAGAAGAAAATGGAGTTTGTGAGCGGTTCAACCAAACAATCATGAACTGTGTTCGGGCTATGTTAAAATCCAGTGGCTTATCTGATGATTTCTGGCCTGAAGCTTGTTTACACTTTAATTATACGTGGAACCGGATTTGTCACGGTGGGAACTCTAAAACTCCATTTGAACTCTACTCAGGAAATAAACCTTCTGTCCGGCACTTGAGGCCTTTTGGTACTTTTACATATGTCGGTGTCCCAAAGGTCAGGCGCAAACATAAGTTAGACTCCAAATCTAAACATGGAATCCTTGTGGGTTATGCCTTGCGTACCCGTGGTTACAGGGTCTGGTTAGAAGACGAGAAGAAGGTTGTGGAAACCATTAATGTTTCTTTTGTTGAAAGCGGTGACGTTTTACGCAGTGTAGCGGTGATGGGCGACTCTTCTTTTGAGTTGGTGCTTGTCCCAGAGGAACAACCACGGCCCGTTGACCGGTACCATCTTCCTGGTCCGGAGCCTGGTACCTCTGGTGTCTTGCCCAGCGAGATTGAAGGTGTCGTCCCAGCCGTCTCTCCGGTTACTCCTGCTCCTCAAGTTACTTCGCAGACTGCTTCTCCTAACTGGATGACCAATCCCGTTTGGTACAGGAAGGTTGTGCCTCGACCTCAGGGAAAAAAGGTCGATATTTACTATTATCCTGATGGAGAGGGTAAAAAGTGTTGTCAAAGGTCACCTAACGATGTCGAAAAGTTTTGTAATTTAAATAATATTGTTTTTAACCCTGCTGATTTTGATTTTTCCAAGTTTAATAAGTTTTCTGGTGTCGTTAACCCTGGTGTTATACCTTCCGCGTCCAACACGGCTAGTTGACTAGATGTGGTGGTCCCGAGAACGTATAAACAGGCTTTAAAATCTGCACAATCTGATGAGTTGCATGGGGCTATGCTGGAAGAGTTGGAATGTATGGCCACAAGAGGTGTCTGGCATCTTGTGAAACTCCCTGAGAACAAAACTGCGTTGGGAAACCGCTGGGTTTATACAGTCAAGCGTGACGAGTCTGGCAACATTGTCAGGTACAAGGCTAGATTGGTCGCGCAGGGTTTCAACCAGGTCCAGGGTGAATCCTATGATGAGACCTTCTCGCCAGTAGTAAATTTTTCTGTGGTTAGATTTTTTTTCTCTCTTTTAGTCTCATGTTGCGGTTGGTTTAATGTACAGTGTGATGTTAAGTGTGCCTATCTGTATGCTCCCTTAAAGGATGAGATTTACATGAGGCAACCAGTTGGCTTTGCTGAAAAAGGTAAAGAAGACTGGGTCTGTAAACTGGATAGAGCACTGTACGGGTTACACCAGTCAGGCAGATTATGGTTTTATGAATTAAATAAAGTATTGTTGGAACTTGGTTTTAATAAATTTGAAAATTGTAACTGTGCATATTCATATTATGATTTCTCTGTTTTATTGGTTTATGTTGACGACATCGTTGTTTTTGCTAGGACTGAATCCCAAGCGTATAATATTTTAGGTTTGTTAAAATCAAAGTTTGATTTGAAAATCTTGGGTATCACTCGTAAACTGTTAGGTGTGGAGTTCGAGTATACAGATACAGGAGTTTTGATCCACCAAAATCAATATATTGACGAAGTCAGTAAAAGGTTTCAAAATCACCGTGTACCTATCTCCTCCTTACCTATTGTTAAAAGTATCCAATTTTCAAAAAGTGATTGTCCTGTTATTCAAGAAGACATCGATGAAGCTTCTCATTTACCTTACAGAAATCTTTTAGGTTGTATTTCTTTCATTTCAAATCGTACTAGACCCGATATCGCATATGCCACTAACATTTTCTCACAGTTCCAACAAAATCCAGGCATTAAACATTGGCAGGGTTTACTTAAACTTCTTGGATACATAAAATTCACCAGTCAGTATAAACTCCATCTTAAATGCACGCAGGTTAAACTAATTTCTTATTCTGATGCTGATTGCGCTGCTAATTGGGACGACTATGTTTCTATGGGTGGCCAGTTGATACTTTTGGATAGTGCTGCTATTTCCTGGCGTACTAATAAACAGAAAGGGATTACCATATCAACGATGGAATCAGAATTTGTTTCCATGTGTGATTGTGTTCGTGAGCAGGACTGGTTTTATAATATTTTATGTGAATGTTCTAGTTTAAATCTTATAGAAAATAATTTTGAAATACCTACCCTATATGCTGATAATCAGGCTGCAATACGTTTTACAAAGTCCAGGATTGAGAATTTCCACACGCGCCATGTTAATATTAAACTATTTTTTATAAGGGATTGGTTTGATGAAGGTAAATTTCATATTGAATATATTTCTTCTAAATTAAATCTTGCCGACCCGTTTACGAAGCCGTTGACAAAAAATGACTTATTAAAATTTATAAAAGTGATCTTTATATAAAACTTTTGTATTTGAATTGGTTTCTTCACTTTGCAGATGTTTTCATATTTTTTTTATGTTATCATGGTATAAATGTGTGTATGAAATCACGAGGCGCCTTGTGTACTTGTATATATATATATTCATTTTTCATAATTTTCCTTCGCATATTGTATATACTCATCATATTCATTCTTGTACATAAGTTAAATTGCATAAATTGATATTGTATATAATATATATGTTTCATATCACCTTTTCTTTAGTATGTCTGCATGGTGGAGTTAACTGTTTTTGATTACTTGAAGTTCTGGTTTTTGTCAGTGGTTCTGTATAGTTTGATGATACTTTATATGGACTGTGGGGATCTCATGATGGTATTTTTTCTTGTTAAATAGTTTATATACTGTATTTTTTATATGTTGCGGTGGGGGGCATTTGATAGCTGTCAAATGTCCTCACACATAAAAACATTGTTAGTTCTCATATATAAATGTTTATTTTCTGAAAAAGAACTTTTAACTTACCTTTTTCTTTTAAGTTTTTTTCAATATCTATCTATTTATTTTATTTTAAATCTAAGTTGCAGTTTTTCATGCACTACACGTTAACATCGATGTTTTGTTTACATCTTTGCCGTTGCCACTTTGAATCTGCTTAATTCTTTCATTTATGGCTGTTGCCACTTTGTAGAAATAATTATTAGAAATTGTATTTAGACTTTAATCGTTGAGTGGCAGCAGCGATGTTCTGTTTGTATGTAGATTTTTGACATTTCAGTCAGTATAAAAGATCGCGGCGAATTTGTAACAGGGCAGTTGTTACCACCTTCAAACAGCTATGAAGTATTAAATACCTTTTTTAATTGAACAGCTTTGAGCTGTGGTAAAGTAGGAGGCACTTAGAGGAGGTGTGCCTTTAGCTTTTACAGCTGAATAGGTTGTTTTATCGCTTTTACGATTTATGATGGCTGCTATTGTTAAAGTTATTTTATATCGTTAAGTTTTTCATATTCGTTGAGTTTTACATTTGAAATATGAGTCAATCTCATGAAATTCTTCGACGTTTTGTTCGAAATAAAAATCTAAAAGTGATAATCGTCTTTTGAATTGATATTGTTAAGTTTGTCGTTTCACTAATGTTATAAATTGTTTAGCAGTTTTTTAAGCTGCAATTGTTCAAGTTTGTAGTGTTTGAGTTAAAATCGTTATCTGAAATAAGTCTGCTGATATCCAATAATAAATTCAATTGAGTTATAGAGTTCATCAAATATAATGGTAATTTCAATGTTCAAGTTATAATATGCAAATCTTCAGTTACGTGTTCTTGCTTTTGTGATCAGCTTAATGTTCAGTGGAAGTGCAGTTTTTCATCCTCTTTCCCGCTGATCAACATGGCGATCGCGGAGGCTCTGTTATAGTTCAAGTGTATTGTGCCAGAGGCTTAATTATGGCTTGTTCATCAACTATAAAATGAGGTAACTGTTAAATTTGTTATATTTTGAAAATGTTTTTGATAATTTTTCTATATGTTTTACTAAATAAAATTTGTTATTGTTTAAAACTTTTGTATTTCATGAGTCATATAGTTTAAGACACTGGTCGAGTTGTTATAATTGAAGCCCTTGAAATTAATTAAAGTTTCTACTGTGTATTAGCTGCATAATAATAAAACTTAATTATAAGATAGACTTTTTCTGTCTATGTCAGGTTTTACCCGCTCGCAAATTGAGGAGTCCGGGTCCCCACTGCCTTCGACAGCAACTTACTCGCTTCTTACTTCCCCTTCCCTAGCGGGTAAGTCCGAAGTTTTGCGAAATTCCGCAGATCCCATAAATTTCCCAAGACAAATTCAGCGCTAAGAAATGGGGTATCGAAATTGCTCTTTCGTAATCACCCCCTAAAAAAACAAAACGAAAATGTATTTTTGAAAATAGTCCAAAGAAGGCACATGGCTGTTTTCAATACCTTTGTACCATTTTTAGTGGAGCTTTACTCAAAAATCCGAAATTTCTAAAATTTCCCCCTGAAAAACGGTTTTTTCCCCTTCCTTCTGCAAGAATCAAGAATTCCAAAATCCTACATAATATTTTATTTATCTTAAAGTCTAGTCTCCTCATGTGCAATTTCTTCATCGTGAAGTAATTTGGGGCCGAGTTATATTTACAAATGTATTTTTGCTGCCTGCCCCCAGAGAGAAAGGGGGGGGGGGGAGAATTTCAATAAATCCCATTACTTTAGGGGTCGGATACATATAAGCAATCCAAGTACCAAACTTTGTGATCGCAGTTCTCATAAATTTCTCAGGACAAATTTAGCGCTAAAAGGGGTGTCTCGAATTTCCCCTTCGTAACACATACTACCACCCCCCCCAAAAAAAAAAAAATGATCGCAAAAAATTAAAAATGTGTTTTGGAAATATCCTAAAGAAGACGCATGGCTGTTTTCAAAATCTTTGTTCCATTTTTGGTAGACTTTTACTCAAAATTCCGGAATTTGCAAAAATTCCCGCCAAAAATCGATTTTTCTCCTCCCTCCCCTTAAAAAGGTCAAAATTTCCTAAATCGCAGATAATGTTTTATTTGTACTCATGTGTAGTCTCCTCATGTGCAATTTAGTCCCTGTGAAGTAATTTGGAGCCGAGTTATGCCTACAAAGGTGTTTTTACCTTCTGTACCCCCAAGGGGGGAACGGGGGTAATTTCGATAAATTCCGTTACTTTAGGTGTCGGATACATATAAACAATCCAAGCACCAGAATTCGTGACTGCAGCTCCCATAGATTTCTCAAGACAAATTTAGCGCTAAAAGGGATGTCCAGATTTTTCCCCCTTAACCCCCCCCCCCAAAAAAAAAAAATCGCAAATCACAAAAAACTAAAACTGTGTTTTTGCAAACATTCTAAGAAAGTCGGATAGCTCTTTTCAACATCTTTGTTCCGTTTTTAGTAGAGTTCTACTCAAAAATCCAGCTATTGCAACTAAAGACCTTGGAGAGAAACGTCCTAGCTACTTCAGTGCCAAATTTTAAATTTTGCCAAAGGGGGGGATCCTACGCCAAAGCTATTAAATAAAAAAAAAAAAATTACAGTTTTATATTTACCAAATATATATATATATAACTTTTTGAAATTAAGGTGAGAATATAAAAGAAACCCGTAAGTTAGATATAAAGCACTAATAAACACAAAAACTTTCGTTTTACTGTAGAAAAGAAAAGTACTTAAATAAAAATTTCAAGCTAATGTAGGCTGACCAGATCAAAGTACCTTTATAAGAGAGTAGCATTAAAAATTGCTACAATTATCCAAGTATGGATGTATTTTTTCATTCCTGATAAACAAGGACTAAAAATAAAGTGTTATTGATTAATAATTTAGTTTCTACAATTTTTTAAAACTTAGAAAAATGCCTTAAAAAACAAAGGCGTCCCAATTTTGTCCCCATTTGTCCCCAGAAAATGGGGACGTTTGGTCAGTATAGCTAATGCCAAATACATTCAGCAACAAAATTATTGAAAAAAGTACTAGCAATAATTCCTACCTAAAAAATGTGTACTTAATACTGATTTTTAAGGAAATATTTGTCGAGTGATGATCTTAGTCTCATGCTGTTTATAAAAAAATAAGTTGGTAAAAATTAGCGATCGAACTGATAGAAAAAATGTAAAAAATGTGGATGTGTCCTTCAACATGTAGCGGACGCCATTTCTCAGGATAGATTAGCAGATCTTACCGATGGACAAGGGGTTAACCTTTCGTCCAGAGGTATGTCGGTTGATTTCTAATCTGAAGAACTCAGGATCAAATCCAGCCAGTCGCCAAATTGGTGATTCCCGGACGTCCAATTAACACGCAACCAACAAAACAACTTCAACCTTGGTAAATAGATGGCAGCACCATTCAACCAACAAATTCAGCAACGAACAGTACTGAGAAAATAGCGCTCATACCACGGAGTAAGAAGTAACTGAAGGGGAAACTGTCGTAAAATGTGTGTTATCCAATTATTTCAGTAAAAGATGGCGCCACTCTCGGCTGATGTCCGATCATTCCCATTCTGATATGCTTTTCAATGGAAAAAACGCTCATTTATTTTATTTTTTTAACGAAAAGAATGATTTTTGAGAAAATCGGCGAAAAATGAATTTGAATATATAGGGTTTTCTTAACAGCATAAAATTTTTACGAGCGGCATTGGACACTTGTTATTTTAAAAGAGCCAATTTTTATAAGCTTTCGTCAAGATCATAACGAATTTAAGGGACATTTAAAGGGACACAGGGACATTTAAAAGGACTAGGAAGGGAAATGATATCTGTAATAAAGAAAAATGTAGATTGAAAAGTAATGTATCGTATATAATAAATTTGCGTCGCACATATTTTTTTTTTAATCATAAATTTCAATTTTAATTTATAAGCAATTTATAAATAAGTAGAAGAAAAAAATTATTTTATTTAATATTATTATTATTTTCTTGTCTATATATTAATAGGCAAGCATAAAATTTGTTGTCCCTTTTTAACATATTAATTATGGGAGTAGAGGGTTGAAAATGGTATCATGCGAAAGGTATGGTTAGCCGGAAGGTGCGAATACAAATATTATTTTCTTACGATGTTAAGAAAGTATTTAAAAATACATTTATTTTTTATGCATTTTCCCCCATTTTTCCCTTTTATACACGTATTCCTTTACATCAAAAAATACCTAAAAGTAGAAAGTTGTTAAATCTGGCAATTTCATAAAGCTCAAATAAAACCATAGACACAGTAATTTGTATAATGTAGCATCACTATACGCAAGCGAAGTGATGACGTCACTGTCTGTCCATGGAGCCATGAAAAGGATTTTCTATGTTAATTGTCCATCCGCGTTTGTAATGATCGATAGACGGCGCTTTGTGAACACTGCAGTTGTTAGTAAACATTAGCCACGTGTGTTCCAATAGTGTTCTTGTTATTCTACTTAATATTCGTACTATAATTTCTCCGCCATTACATTATGGAAAATTGATTGCTTTTGGAAAAAATACTTCAGTTTATTCAAAGTTCGATTCGGAAGTAGATTTTAAATGAAGTTGAACAAATATTAGTTTCAAATCATCTGATTAATTCTTTACTTCCATTAGCCGAAGCAACTGAAATTTTAAATTCGTCATTTGGAAATAAATGGAAGCTCAATTCTGGATTTCTTGATGCTTTGGATTTACACTGTGGCACACAAAAGTATGTGTTATCTTTTTTACCGTATTTATTCATTTTTATTCAATAAATATATGTGAAACTAAACATCGGCTAGCAATGGCGGCTATATGGAATTCGAATTAAACCATGTTTATTGTAATTTCACCGTAGCCCACCAGAGGGCGAGCATTTCATTACAATCGCGGATTGGAATTTTTGTAAAAAAATATTAAAAAATAACGGAAATTATCTGCCGATTTTAATTCCGATATTTGGGTATAGTTATATATAGAGCATTTCCTCGTGACGTCTGGTGGTTGGCAAAAAAGCGCGCTTGACTTTCCCGCGCCCCGCCCACCATTGATTTTCCGTTGGTAGTAATCAAGTAATCAAGAGATCCCAAGCCTTTTTGCCAACCACTCATAAAAGTTGAGATGTTTGTTTACAAACAAGGAACTGCCCTATAAGTTACTGTCTACATGTGTTTGATTGAGTTATTTTTTCTGTAAAATTGATAAAATTTTAATTTAAAATCACAAAACTCCAGAAAAAAAAATGGCAAACTTCCAGTTGCGAATGTAAACATAAACATTTCATTTCAAAGGGAGATATTTAAACAATAAATATTCAACTAATATACTAAATAAAAGGAAAATGGATTTGTTACTAACTGCTGCATGTATAAGTAGACGATACGGAAAAAATTCCGATTTACGTTTTTTGCTCAATTTACATGTTTTGAGCTTTCTTTACGTTTCAATTAACTGACATTGGCTACTTATTTTTTAAAAAAGTGTCTTTATTGCTAGCTTTTGTGGGTAGAAGAAGCAAGTAGAAGATACATAAAAACTTTTGATTTCCGGTTTTCGAATTTTCGATGAATTTACACGTTTTGAGATTTCCTTGCATTTTAATTAAGTGAAATTGACTACTTATTTTTATTTTTTTAAAAGTGGATTTATTATTCTTTCCTCTGCATATATAACTAGAAAATATAAGATTCAGAAAAGTTTTGGATTTTCGGTTTTCGATAAAGTTACACGTTTTGAAATTTCCCGAACTCAATTCGACCATACATTCCAATTGTTGGAGAAAGGATTACTAATATATATTAATTCAATAAATTACCTTACATAAATCCTTACTATGGTCGAGCTTCATATATATTTCGGTCACCTAACGGTGCCATCATCAGTTCACTCGGCAAAAAATGATTCTAAGGCGCTAAGACTGGACGGTTTGTTTACTTGTTTCTTTCTTGACCTCTTCACTTCTCTTGTCTTCTTTAAACAGCTGTTGCCACTCGGGAGGAATTATGCTATGTTCGATATCATTGACATTGTTATTATTGGTTAGTATTTCGATAGATTCTCTTTTGAGGGCATAATGGTGAGAGTTGTACGGGGCTATTTTTTGAAAGTTAATAGAATCAATGTTAATTGGGTTAGTATTGTTAGTTCTTGAGAAAGCTGTGGAATGTCTATTGTATTTTAAGTCGGTAATATGTTCTGAAATACGGTCTTTTATTTTTCTCTTAGTCATTCCTATATATGAGGCTTTATTTTTATTTTTATTTTGGTATTGGAAGTCTATTTTATAAATGCCGGCTGTATGTTTAAAATCTATTGAGTCTTTTTCATTTCGAATACGCTGGTAAATATTTTTGTTCGGTTTTATTGGAATGTTTATATTGTTTTTGGCGGCTTCATTTTTAATTTTTATGGCGGCTCCTTTGCAGTATGGGATTGCGGGGGTGAAGAGTTTTTTAGATTTTTGGGCATTCGGAATATTGTTAAGAGCTTTAATACGTTCTATAAAATACGTTCTATAAATTCTATAAAAAACGTATTAAAGCTCTTAACAATATTCCGAATGCCCAAAAATCTAAAAAACTCTTCACCCCCGCAATCCCATACTGCAAAGGAGCCGCCATAAAAATTAAAAATGAAGCCGCCAAAAACAATATAAACATTCCAATAAAACCGAACAAAAATATTTACCAGCGTATTCGAAATGAAAAAGACTCAATAGATTTTAAACATACAGCCGGCATTTATAAAATAGACTTCCAATACCAAAATAAAAATAAAAATAAAGCCTCATATATAGGAATGACTAAGAGAAAAATAAAAGACCGTATTTCAGAACATATTACCGACTTAAAATACAATAGACATTCCACAGCTTTCTCAAGAACTAACAATACTAACCCAATTAACATTGATTCTATTAACTTTCAAAAAATAGCCCCGTACAACTCTCACCATTATGCCCTCAAAAGAGAATCTATCGAAATACTAACCAATAATAACAATGTCAATGATATCGAACATAGCATAATTCCTCCCGAGTGGCAACAGCTGTTTAAAGAAGACAAGAGAAGTGAAGAGGTCAAGAAAGAAACAAGTAAACAAACCGTCCAGTCTTAGCGCCTTAGAATCATTTTTTGCCGAGTGAACTGATGATGGCACCGTTAGGTAACCGAAATATATATGAAGCTCGACCATAGTAAGGATTTATGTAAGGTAATTTATTGAATTAATATCAATTCGACCATTTTTGAAAAATATCTTTTTTTTTTTTTTTTTTTTTTGTTCAAACACTGTACTTTATGAACCAATCGAATTAATTTAACAGAATTTGATACTTGGTTGGGCCTTGGTTTGACATGGTACGTATTAGCTTCTGGGCTGTATCACACAACAAGGGGCATTTTCACGTTGCGATTTTCTCTCATTTCAGGAAAGGCTAACATCTACAGAGAGAAATAGTTATATTAGGTAAAACTCTGCTGATTCAGTTAGAGTGAATATCGGCAAACAATTGCCGCAGCTGTGTTGCAATTGCATTCCGTTTAGGACAAGGCAATAACTTTGCTTTGCCTCGCTTTGCAAAAAAAATGGTCGAGTTTCGACCACTGGGCGATACTAGTTGTTATAAATACTTCTCAGTTGCGGATGACATTATTTAAATATCTTAATAGTATAAATGTATTTTATGATTATGATTTGTCATTATTGCATTTACCTGTACAAAGTGTCTTTTTTTTTTTTTTTTTTTTTTTTTTTTTTTTAAAATATAATATATGATTTAGTTTCTATAAAATTAATTTATAAATATAACTAATTGTTTTAAAATAATTTATATGATTAATTTAGTTTATAAATATTAATATTTATAAAATAACTAGCAGGCTTCGCCCGCTTCGCTGGACCCTATTTTTAAATGAATCACTATAATTACTGAATTCTCAATTTTTATTTTTTTGCCCCACCACTCTCCCCCCCTTCCCAATAATTTTAAAAATTCGAAAATATCCGCAATCGATTTGTAAGTATCGAAAACCTCTATGTATCAGTTTTGAATGATCTAACTCTGTTTTATTTTTTTTGCCCCTCCGCACCCCCTATCTCCCCTCCTAATAACGTTACACTTTCGAAAATATCCCCATTCGACTTGCAGGCCTCTAAAACCAATCCGTACCAATTTTGAACGGCCTAACTGCATTTCTATTTGTTTTTGCCCATAGCCCCCCCCCCTTACCGCCTCTCCTAATAATTTTACAAATTCAAA
>CAWVNO010000845.1:376077-404077 GCA_963930645.1 Salticus scenicus | reverse complement strand
AATATCCGCATTCGATTTTAAGTATCGAAAACCATTTGTGTATCAATTTTGAAAGATCTAACTCTATTTTTATTTTTTGCCCCCCCCCCTCCTCTCCCCCTTCTCGCCCCTCCTAATAACTTTACACTTTCGAAAATATCCCCATTCGACTTGCAGGCCTTTAAAACCTATCTGTACCAATTTTGAATGCCCTAACTGTATTTCTATTTGTTTTTGCCCATAGCCCTCCCTTACCGCTCCACCCCCTTCCCACACCTTCTAATAATTTTAGAAATTCGAAAATATCCGCAATCGATTTCTAAGTATCGAAAACCTCTATATACCAAATTTGAACGATCTAACTCTATTTTTATCCCCCCCCTCTCCCCTCCCCCTTCTCTCCCCTCCTAATAACTTTACACTTTCAAAAATATCCCCATTCGACTTGCAGGCTATTGAAACCTATCTGTACCAATTTTGAAAGGCCTAACTGTATTTCTAATTGTTTTTGCCCCTGCTGCCCACCTGGGGCCTGAATTTTTAAAATTCCAGAAATTGGTTTTTAGATATTTGTATTAGCTATATTTTATAGCAAAAATTTCACGTATATCTGTTTTTTTTTTTTTTTTTTTTTTTTTTTTTTTTTTTGAGATATATAGGATTATGCGAAATCGCGTTTTACGCATGTGAAATCCCGTTTTGCCCCCCCCCCCCTTGGGGACCGAATTTCGAAAATTCCAGAAATTGGTTTTTAGACATTTATATTAGCTATATTTTAAAGCAAAAATTTTACGGATAACTGTTTTTTTCTTTTTTGAGATATGAAAGATTTTTTGAATTCACGTTTTGCCCCTCACCCACCCCCTCCTTGTGGGGCGAATTTTTAAAATTTTTTTTTTCCCTAAACCATCCCTGACCTATAAGAAAAAAAAACAAAAAAGAAGGATCGAAATCGGTCAAGCCGTTTACGATTTTATAAAGGACATACAGACAAACATTCATTTTACCATGTTTTTATTAACTTCGATTCTTGTGTGTTTGTCAGGGACAAATCTTGCAATCGATTTTTAACTAACTTCCCGACTAGCTAGACATTTGAAACTTTCACAGTAGCTCAGAACCCGGTGACAACATAATACTTCGAAGTCAGATTTTCGAATTTTCAAATAGTTTTCTTTTAATTAATTAAAATGTGAAAATGATAAGCTCCTAATAGCAATAAAAATAGCCATTAAAATATCTCTATATATAAAAGAGCAGAGTCTGTGTGTCTGTGTGTCTGTGTGTCCGCTATAGAATCCTAGGCCGTTTCACCAAGCGGGACCAAATTTGGCACGGTTAATGTTTACGACCCGAGAAAGACAACGCCGAAAGCGATTTTACAAAATTCGCCCCCCAAGGGGGGGAGGGGGGGCAAAACATAATTTCACAAAATCCTTCATATCTCAAACAAAAAAACAGATATCCGTAAAATTTTTGCTTTTAAATATAGCTAATACAAATGTCTAAAAATCGGTTTCTGGAATTTTTGAAATTCGGTCCCCAAGGGGGCAGGGGGGGGGGGCAAAACGTGATTTCACATGCGTAAAACGTGATTTCGCATAATCCTATATATCTCAAACAAAAAAAATAGATATACGTGAAATTTTTACTCTAAAATATAGCTAATGCAACTATCTAAAAACCAATTTCTGGAATTTTAGAAATTCAGCCCCCAGGTGGGCAGCAAGGGGAAGGGGGGGGATGGAGCAAAAGCAAATAGAAGTACAGTTAGGCCGTTCAAAATTGGTACAGATAAGTTTTAAAGGCCTGCAAGTCGAATGGGGATATTTTCGATTGTGTAAAGTTATTAGGAGCGGCAAGAAGGGGGGGGAGGGGAGGGGGGGAAATAAAAATAGTGTCAGATCGTTTAAAATTGGTACGTAGAGGTTTTCGATACTTACAAATCGATTGCGGATATTTTTGAATTTGTAAAATTATTAGGAGGGGCGGGTAGGGGGTGGGGCGGTAAGGGGGGGCTATGGGGCAAAAACAAATAGAAATACAGTTAGGCCGTTCAAAATTGGTACAGATAGGTTTAAGAGGCCTGCAAGTCGAATGGGGATATTTTCGAAAGTGTAAAGTTATTAAGATGGGCGAGAAGGGGGAGGGGAAAGGGGGGGGGGCAAAAAAATAAAAATACAGTTAGATCGTTCAAAATTGGTATATAGAGGTTTTCGATAATTACAAATCGATTGCGGATATTTTAGAAGTTGTAAAATTATTGGGAGGGGCTGGAAGGGGGGGAGGGAGCGGAGGGGCAAAAAAATAAAAATAGAGATTTCGCGCGTGCGCATCGCGCACGGGTCTACGCTGCCGAAGGCAGTGGGGACCCGGTGCGACAATTTCCCGATCAGAGTTTTTTTTTTTTTTTTTTTTCACATGATAAAAATGAATGCAATTTTGAGAATTCGTTAATTATAATGATTCATTTAAAAATAGTGACCAGCGAAGCTGGCGTAGCCTGCTAGTTAACTATAATTTAATTGTTGCCAAAAAAAATTTACGAGTTCATTTTCTTTCGACCTAAAAATAAATACATTTAATTAAACGTGAGCGTTAAAAAATTGTTAAAAGTTAAATTATGCATTTGGCAAAAATTGACGTCGTTATCATTTTAAAGATTTTCTACACAATGATAAAGTGCTAATGTAGTTCATGATGCAAATATATGTTGTTCGGAAAGGATTAATATTTTATTTTTAAAACCAACTTTTTTTTTTTTAATTCAAATTTCCGGTAACTCTTTAACCAATCACATTAGAACGTCCATCTTTGGAATATCGATAATAAGAATTTTCTCGCCAAAAGTCGCCAAGGGCAAAAAGTTGTCAAATTTGGTGCCAAATCCATTTCCTGCCTATTGGAGCTTTTAGTTCCCCATCATACTATAGGTATGGGGAACTTAGGTAATCGTGAAAATTTTCGACCTCGGTTTTTTGACTTTTTTACACGTTTTCAGGTGTGAGGAATCCGAAAATGACAAAATTTGTATGGTGTCTGTCTGTAGGGTGTCTGTTAGTGTGTCAGTGTGTCAGTCCGTTAGTGTGTTAGTCCGTTAGTTTGTTAGTCTGTTTACACGATATCTCACGAACAAATGATCGCAGAAAGGTCAGATCAGTTTTAAAATATTACTTTCGATACTGGCAAGAACCCTATTCATTTGCAACATTCGAATTAAAAAATTTCGTAAGTTATGAGAAATTTACGATTTTCTTAACATGGGAGAATAGGACAAAAATTAACTTAAAAGTGCATTAAATGGAAACTTTTTACTGTAAAAATGTCTGACCAGTTTTAAAATATTAGTTTTGATGCCGGAATGAACATGAATAACTATAAACATGCTATTTTGAAAATTTCGCAAGTTATTGGAATTTCTTCACATGGCAGTATAGGGCAAAATTGCACATAAACGTCAATTTTGAGAGATATTTTCATCGTAAAGATGTCAGACTACTTTTGAAATATTATTTAGAACACTGGCATGAATATAAATGACTATGAATTTTCCAATATAAAAATTTCGTAAGTTATTGGAAAATTACGAATTTCTTAACATGACAGAATAGAGCAAAACTGGCATGAATATCGTAGACTATGATTTTTCCAATTTAAAAAATTCGTAAGTTATTTGGAATTTACGATTTACTTAACATGTCAGAATAAGACAAAATTGATCATAAACTTCCATTTTGAGGATCATAAATACATTAGGCAGCTTCAAAATTACATTTATGACATTTGTTTGAACATGATTGAATACAAATATTCTAGTAGGAAAATTTCGTAAATTATTAGTAATTTACAATTTTATCAACATAGCGAAATTGTAAATTTTTCATACAAAATAGGAATTTTGAGGGTTATTGCATTAGAAATAGTAACATGAAAACTGAACAATGGAATCGACCATGATAAAATAAATTAATAGATTAGAATAAGATAAATATATCGAAGTGAATGGTGGATAGCCTATTAGGCGGGGATTTCATTTTGTCACTGTATCAAGCTTTGGTCAAATTCATTTCTTTTAACATGATTATAATATGTCTCCCACTAGAAATTTATGAGAACATAAAGATGATGGGGAACTGAGCAGAGTCCACCTATGCCAGCTAGTTTAATGCGTTTTAAAGAGAAGTTTAAGCTATTTAAAAACATGGTATATAATTTTTTTTTAATCTTATAATTATTTATATATATAGATAATTTATTTTTCACCTTATAATATATCAATCTTCACACATTTCTGAGTGGCGTGATACTGCTTTTGAAGTTGGTAGATTGGAAGTGCTGGGTTCGATCTTAGGTTGCGCTCGTCGAATAGCCGTTCGAAGTTTTCCGTGGTTTTCTCTGAAACTCAGGTAAATATGTGCTGGGATCCCTTAGAAAGCCCCCCACTTTTCATAACTGAGTCACAAAAGCCTCGTGTAGTTAATTGCCTTAACACCAGCATATTATTTCGTCTAAATATTTATTAGTTCCCCATCATACTATAGGTAGGGGGAACTTAGGTAATCGTGAAAAATTTCGACCTCGGTTTTTTGACTTTTTTATACGTTTTCAGGTGTGAGGAATCCGAAAATGACAAAATTTGTATGGTGTCTGTCTGTAGGGTGTCTGTTAGTGTGTTAGTGTGTTAGTCCGTTAGTCCGTTAGTGTGTTAGTCTGTTTACACGATATCTCACGAACAAATAATCGCAGAGAGGTCAGATCAGTTTTAAAATATTACTTTCGATACTGGCAAGAACCCTATTTATTTGGGACATTCGAATTAAAAAACTTCGCAAGTTATTAGAAATTTACGATTTTCTTAACATGGGAGAATAGGACAAAAATTCACTTAAACGTGCATTAAATGGAAACTTTTTACAGTAAAAATGTCAGACCAGTTTTAAAATATCAGTTTTGATGCCGGAATGAACATCCGTAACTATAAATATGCTACTTTGAAAATTTCGCAAGTTATTGGAAGTTTACGAATCTCTTAACATGGCAGTATAGGGCAAAATTTCACATAAACGTCAGTTTTGAGCGATATTTTCATGGTAAAGATGTCAGACTACTTTTGAAATATTATTTAGGACACTGGCATGAATATTAATGACTATGAATTTTCCAATATAAAAATTTCGTAAGTTATTGGAAATTTACGATTTACTTATCATGTCAGAATAAGGCAAAATTGAGCATAAACTTCCATTTTGAGGATCATAAATACATTAGACAACTTCAAAATTACATTTATGATATTTCTTTGAACTTGATTGAATACAAATATTCTAATAGGAAAATTTCGTAAATTATTCGTAATTTACGATTTTATCAACATAGCGAAATTGTAAATTTTTCATAAATATGAATTTTGAGGATTATTGCATTGGAAACAGTAGCATGAAATTTAAACAACGGAATCGACCCTGATAAAATAAATTAATAGATTAAATAAGATAAATATATTGAAGTGAACGGTGGATAGCCTATTAGGCGGGGATTTCATTCTGTCACTGTATCAAGCTTTGGTCATATTCATTTCTTTTAACATGATTATAATATGTCTCGCACTAGAAATTTATGAGAACACATATATGATGGGGAACTGAGCAGAGTCCACCTATGCCAACTAGTTTTTAAAGAATTTTGTTTTTTATCTGCCGCATGATTGACCGAATGGCCTCGAAGTTGTTTGACGGGAAGTGCTGCGTTTGATAAGAAGTCGCGTTCACCAACCTATCGTACGGTGTTTTCTCCGAAGCTCGCAGGAATACAATATAAATATACTTAAAAAAAAACTACTATGGAGGACAGGGTATTTACTCAGGTCTACGACCTGATTGGCCTAAGACTCTAAAATTGCATTTCATCTTAAATTAAATGTATTTATTGCTTTTATGTAGACTTTTTTTTAATAGAATGCCTTTCGTATTTCATTGGGATTAAATGATAATAATAATAATATAATGTAATAAAAATTATAAAATATATTAAAAGAAAAAAATATTGATTATATAAATTATTTAAAATTGAATATCCCTTTGATTAATTTTCATTTTGACGACAGCTTACACAAAACTGGCTTTTTTAAAATAACAAGCCTCGCACACTTCTTGTAAAAAAATATATGTTTTTAAGTAAACCCAGTACAATCAAATTCATTTCTTGTGAATTTCTCAAAAATCATTCTTTTTGTAAAAAAACTTTTTTATACGGACATTTTTGCAAGTGAAAAGCATTACAGAACGAAGACAATGGGACACCTACCGTAAACAGAGTGTTTTTCTTTAATATGATGTTCTTTTCAAGCTGATAGACCGGAGGAAATGTCGAGTTTAATTCCAAGTCGCACTCGCGGACATAGCCGATCGGAGTTTTCCGTGATTTTCCCCGAAACTTGCATAACTACTGGCTAGGATCCCATAAGGAGACACACTGAGGGCATTCTACTCAAGCCTAAAACCCAAGTGCTGTCAGTTAGCCTTATAATCCCAACATCACACCACGAATGAGGTCTAAAATTTACTTTTTCAAACAGTTTACATATAGTAAAATTGCATCTGACAATCAAAAATATTTATTACTTTTACGTAGATTTTTTTTAATGGAATTAATTTCATATTTCATTGGGGGAAAAAAATTAATTATATAATATAATAAAAATTATAAAAAATACTTTTAAAAAAATATTTATAAATTATTTGAAATTAAATGTCCCTTTCAATTAAATTTCCTTTTGATGACATCTTATACAAAACTGGCTTTTTAAAAATAACAAGTATGACATACTTCTTGTAAAAAATATATTATGTTAAGAAAACTCTGTGTAATCTAATTAATTTTTCGTTGACTTTCTCAAAAATCATTATTTTCGTTAAAGAAAGTTATTAAATGAAAATTTTTTCAATTGAAAAGCATTACGGAACGAAGGTAATCAAACATCTACCGACGATGGGCGCCATCTATATTACCTAAAAGTATATTGCAGTTTTTCAAGGTTTCGCCCATTGGAGTTTCCTCTCCAGTTATTTCTTACTCCGTGGATCATACACATACTCGCTGGAGGGGAAGTGGTGTAGCGGACACCATTTCTCAGGATAGATTATCAGATCTTACCGATGGACAAGGGGTTAACCTTTTGTCCAGAGGTATGTCGTTTGATTTCTAATCCGAAGGACACAGGATCAAATCCAGCCGGTTGGCAAAAATAATTTTGCTGCCGACTGTACCTCTATGAAAATATTTATTTACACGCAAATTTTTGATAAGACATGTACCAATTTAGCGTAACTAATTTTTTTCCCTAATTTTTATTATTTTTCACGTAAGATTAAAAATATTTTGTTTTCGAAATTACAATAAAAAAAAAACGTGTATTTTTAGGTAGATTCCTTATAGGAGATCTACCTATTGCAGTGGTTCTCATGACACGACTTCTGGAAAATTTCTTCATATCTTCACCGATCATGACCCCTAGAACCCAAAACCACCCTCCGTTCAAAAGTTTATACATATATATAGGTATATATATATATATATGTATAACGCTTGTTCCCATGTTAAGTTGTGAACACGATGACTGGAGTAATTTTTATTTAAATTTAACCAGCCTGGGATATGTTGTCAGGACAGTAAAAATCTCAGTCGAGTTCGTAGATGGGGCATCCAGCTCAAAGGGGGTGGAAATTTTCATTTGCCCATAATTTCTTTAATATTGAAAATAGGAAAATACTTCAAATCAAGCGAATTACCGCCTTACCCTAAAGAACAACTTTTATATTTAAACTTTTTCGATAACTTCAATTGCTTAAAAGTTACAAGTTAAAAAGTAATTTTTCGTTAATTGTGATGAAGCCGACTTTTTCTATGGCTTTAATTGCTTAAATTTATAATCTGATGCTTACGTCACGTGCAAACGATAATAAAAAAGATCACTGAAAATATAAAAAACATGGTAACAGCTTTAATTAATCATTTAAAAATGTAAAATTAAAATAATACGTTAGTCTTGGTAAAAATATCGTTTGTGGTGAATGGTTTAGAACGCCGGTTTACGCAAGAATGTAAAATTTACGATTGAAATTGAGAGTAATACGTTACAGCTTCCTTTGACTTTTTATCTTGTGGAAAACAAGGCATTAGTCTGTGAAGAGATACGAGTATTTTGTGCGAGAAGAAATTATAATGACGTCAAAGCTGCAATTTTTCATCGCCAAGCTCGCCAAATTTTGTCATCAAATAACAAATTTCGTCGCCAACTATCAAATTTTGCCGCCAAATCACAAATTTCATTGCTAAGTCGCAAGTTTTATCACCAAATTGCATATTTTTATGGCTTCCATTTGCTGAATGATTATGAACTTGGATTTTAAAAAATTGAATCATTTACTGACCAACAAATCCCCTAAAATTTTAAGTAGAATGAATAGTAATAGTTGATAATTAAATTTCTTAAAAACAGAATAGCGACGTAAATAACGCAATATGTGGGAACAAAGCCATTGACTAAGTATGTGTTAATGCATATGTAATATTTCTTTACTTTTGTAATATTAACGTAAAGGAATCTACCTTTGCCTTTAAGCTTGCCGAAAAGGAATTTTTTTGTTTATTTTGGCATCAAAGTATTTCATTCTTTTTAATCATTTTAAAGTTAAAATGGCGTTTTTACTCCCCCAGATTCAGATGTCCGCTGTTAAGGATCCTTAACTAAAGATCTTTAACACAAAGTTAAAGATTTTTCCTTAAAAAGCAATTCAGATCGGCTAAGAATAAGGATCTTTAATGCCTAAGTCACGATTTCGGACTATTTCGGATTTCTTTATTTCCGATTTTATCTTCGGTAATCTTCGGGCTCTAATATCGATTATATGACTGATAAGCCAATCAGAATACAGAATCGCATAAAAATATCGAATAATACGAATAAATCTCGCATTCGAATAATAGTTTGTTGTTATTTTGTACTTACCGTAATAGAGCAGGCGCATGTTTATAAACAAGCGACGCTATTCTGCAACTTTTGCGCATGTAGGCAAAATATCTGCCTTTCCATTGGTGCTTTATCCTACCTTTTGCCTACATTCTAAAGTACAGTCGGTAACAAAAGTGTCCGAACACCAGTGAAAATTCCTATGTAAAAAAAAGTACACTTCATACGATTTTGTTAAATAAATCCATATCGAATCATGTTCTTACACTAAGAGCAGAATTCGACAAGGATTTATTTAACAGAACCGTATGAAGAACCGATTAATTGCTCATGAATGTCCGGTGGAATAAGCATTTCTTCTGACAAACCGTCAACTACCGCACACCATACTTGTGTGTGTATCACATTAGTAGATCCTCCCACTGGTACTGCTAATGGGATTTGCACTAGATCGCACTGTACTGGTGGACCAAAAATGCCTTTGAAGCAAATTGTCCTTCCCTTGCCTAAGGGTATATTCCTAATTTCTCAGGAATCAGGAGAAGCGCATGTAGCTGGATGCCATGTTGGACATGGGAGAGTAGAAAATTTTGAAGAAAAGGAGAAGGAAGAAAATGAAACTCTTTCTCATACGGGAAAAGGAGATTCGGGAATAGACTCGAGCGATGGAGAGGTTCCCTCAGAAGAAGTCTCTGAGGAGGAGACAGAAGGTTCTCTATCCAGTCAGTTTTCAAAGGAGCAGAAAGAATGTTTAGCACCAATAACTACAACTGCCGGTTGAAAACGAAAACTTGAAAAACGTATGAAGGCAGGGTTCAACTTTTTAGCGAAGTCTGACGCATTGCATCTGCCATCTAGCGGCATTGTTATTTTAAGATTTTTTTAGCTGAAAATAACCAATCAGAAATTATATGAAAACATCGACACTAGATGGCAGAAGCAGCGTGTCAAATTTTCTTTGAAAGCTATACTCTGCCTTTAGACGCTTTTCAAGCTTTTGCGTTGAACTGGGAGTTGAAGTTAATGGTGAATAAGGCCATAGAATTGCGAAAGTTATGGCAATTAGCTAAACAGAAAAAGGGTAATTTCTACATTTCACAAAGGGTACTCTTTCACAAAGATAAAGTGGTGGGCGAAGATACTGGACAGTTGGTCTTACCAAAATGTCGAAGGGAGGAAGTATTAAAGTTAGCCCACAATTCAGTTTTTGGAAGTCATCTAGGAGCTAGGAAGACAACAGAGAGAATTCGTTATTCATTTTATTGGCCCAATATGAAAGAAGATATACGGAAATATTGTGCCACATGCACTGAATGTCAGTTAAGAAAACCTGTAAAAACAAATGAAAGGCCACCAATTACTCCAGTAGTTAGACCAGGGTTACCATTCCAAATGGTAAATATTGATATTATAGGACCAATTGAGCCAGTGAGTTCGAAAGGACATAAGTACATTTTGTGTCTCGTAGATCAACATACAAGATGGACGATGGACAGAAGCAATACCATTGAAGAATCTCACAGCAAAAGGCGTTTGTGAAGCATTATTAAAAATTTTCTCTAGAACAGGGATACCAAATGTGATTGCATCCGATAACGGGACATGCTTCAAGTCAAAATTGGTGCAGGAATTTTATAAGATAATAGGATCAAGTCCAAGATTCTCTACTTCATCTCATCCCCAATCTAATGGGTTAGTAGAAAGATTTAATCAAACTTTGAAGCAGATGTTACACCACACTATCAGAGAACAAGGAAGAAAGTGGCATCTATATATACCCTTCATATTATGGGCATACCGGGAGATACCGAACAGTACTACGGGAGTAGCACCATTTCAACTTCTGTATGGCCGAAAACCTACAGGACCTTTGTCAGTTTTAAAGGATTCCTGGAAAGGAGAAAACAAAGGTTTACAACTTGACACTAAACCCATATCAATATTTTTGCAAGAACTGAAGAAGAAACTTGAACAAGTAGCGCAAAAAGCAAATCTCAAAACACAAATCCAACAAGAAAGAATGGCCCATTACTATAATCTAAGGTCATCAAATAGACAATTTGCAGTAGGAGATGAAGTAATTCTGCTAATACCTGATTCGCAAAATAAACTCTATCAAAGATGGCAAGGTCCAGCGGAAATAGTCAAACAAAGAAGTCCTCATTCATTTGTAGTGAAACTGGCAGATGGTACAATCAAAGTCGTACACCAGAATAAATTACGCCCATATTTAGCAAAGGTGTCGGCAGTGAATCCGATATTAGAAGACGATGCAAACATAGAAGAAACTCCAATATTTGATCAAGAAGACGAGGAATTTCAGAAAGCAATAAAGACAATCAAGCCAGAATGGTTAACCATAGATCGGATCCGAGAGTTGAAAGACTTACTATGGAAACACAGACAAAGATTTCTGACATCTATGAAAACTGCGAAAGTTGGAAAACATCGGATTGAATTTATGCCAGGAGTAATCAAGCAACCACACACACACAACGTTCATTCACACTACACAAGTTCGTAAGCAACCACATAGATATCCAGTACCAGTTGTTTATCGTAAAGAAATTGACCGCCAAATAAAAGAATTGCTAGCTGCTGGATTGATTGACCGATCAGCAGCAGAGATCGCATACCCAATAGTATGTGTTGCTAAAAAGGATGCTACAGTACGATTATGTCTAGACTATAGAGCGCTGAACACAGCAACGAAACCTACTCCATTTCCGATGAAAGACATGGATGGACTGATATATGTAGCCAGAGCAGCAAATTGGATGACTAGTTTAGACTTACTCCGAGGATACTGGCAGATACCATTGGAAGAACACAGCAAAACACTGACAACGTTCGCAATTCACAATGGTACTTATCAGTGGAATGTAATGCCGTTTGGTTTAGTAGGAGCAGCAGCAACGTTTCAGCGAGAGATGAATATAGTACTAAAATATCACAAAGACTATGCTCAAGTTTAAATAGATGATATTATAATTTACTCGCAAACTTTTGAAGAGCATTTAGTACATCTAGATAAAGTCCTATTTGAGTTAGGAAAGGTGGAGTTATCAGTGAAACTTACGAAATGCCCATTTGCTGCTAAAACTCTAAAGCATTTAGGACACATAATTGGAAGTGGTAGTCATGGACCAGATGGAGAAAAAATAAAAGCAATAGCTAAATTACAACCACCTACTACGAAAAAGGATGTCCGAAGAATATTAGGCTTAATGAATTTTTACCGATCTTACATACCAGACTTTGCACAAACAGCAATATCACTAACGGAACTAACAAGAAAAGCGGCACACACTCATAAAATCTTATGGGAAACACGTCATCAAAAAGCCTTTGAACAATTAAAAAAGCCTTATGCTAAGCGACATCCTTGTCAACGCCAGATTTTAGCAAACCATTTCAGTTACATGCTGATGCGTTGAATATTGCGGTTGGATGTTGTCTTACTCAGAAAGGCACCCAAAGTAATTGGAAACCGATATCATTTGCAAGTCAGAGACTTACATTAAGCCAACAGAAATGGTCGACTATAGAGAAAGAAGCGTGGGCCATTTTATTTCGACTCAACAAGTTTGATAAATGGATCATAACCAGCAAAGTGGAAATAATATCAGATCATAATCCACTCAAATTCCTATTAGAGACCACACCGAAAAGTGCCAGGTTAACTAGATGGATTTTATCTTTACAAAAGTGGAGACACACTATTACTTACTGTAAAGGGACTCAAAATGTTGCAGCTGATAGTTTATCTCGACTGAAAATAGAGGAAGAAATCCAACCATCAGATCAAAGAGCCTAAAATAACAGAACTGCTGGACATTATTCAAACACAACTATAATCTATGAATATCATGAACTGTGAACGTAGTATTATTCACATGTATGTTATGTATATTTTATACAACTTAATGCTTTGAAATGTTGGCAAAATTTTGTTATAGAAAAATTGTTTTTTTAAAGGATTCCAGGTTGCGCGACTTTAGTAGTATATTTCTTTATGCTATTTTTAGGTAAATAGAAAAGGATAAAGTAAAGAAAGTGAATATATATGTATACTAGCAGGCTTTGCCCGCTTCGCTGGTCACTAAATTTAAAGGAAACTCTTTTCTATATAGCTTTATAAAAATAAAATAAAATACTAAAATTGCTCAAAAGCTCGCTTCGGATCCCTGCTGCCTTCGGTAGCGATTTGGTCATCCGATAAAACTCGGGCGCTTGTCCCTATTACCTGAGACAATGGTTTACCAATAGGCTTGCATTAAGTCCTTATTAGATAACAGTTTCGAAATAGATAGTATCGAAAAAAAAAAAAATAAAGTATCCCCTTTATATTTGAATCCCAGTTACATATGAACAACACTATACGTGGTGCACATAATATTTGCTTTTACGTTATTTCCTATGTTTATTTTGTTTATCCCCGATCAACCATAAAAATGATAACAATTTCACGCTAAATATTATAATATGCTATGACCGGCTACGTCTGTTGCATGAGACAATTAATTTTTTGTGGTTATTAGTATTCATGGTTTGTAAGCATGATCATAGTACCGCCTTAATATAGCTCTCTTTGGCGACTTTTGAATTTTTGTCACCATTTTAGATTTTATCCCTTGTAAAAATAAGACTTAATACCTTGTAACAATATGCTATGAGCGCTATTTCTGACATATTTTAGACAACTAAACTTTTAATGGTTATATATATTTCCCATTAAGCATATTTTTATTTTCATTTATTTATTTAAATATTGATGAAATTTGAACTTCAATTTGGTCTAGTGTTGTACAGGCTGTATACTACACGTTTGTGTTTGTGAAAGAAAATTTATAAAATACATACATTAGTTAATTTTAAAAAATCTAATTGTCCGATCGATAAGCTGTTTAATCCGTTGGATTCACAAAAATTGCATCTTTCATTTGGTATCTTATTTGTAACGATACGACTGATATTTCTAATTTTTTTAATTTACTTTCCTCATTTTAAATACATGTAATTTTTATTGTTCACGTTTTTTTTTTTTTTTTCCGTCGAAAAAATAATGATAATTTTTTTGGCAACAATTAAATTAAGGAATAAAATTAAATATTTTAAACATTTTAAATAAATGTAATTTTTATTGTTCACGTTTTTTTTTTTCTTTTTTTCTGTCCAAAAAAGAATAATTTTTTTTGGCAACAATTAAATTAAGGATTAAAATTAAATGGCCAATTTATCAGTTATTAGAAGGTTTTTATTTTAACATTTTAATTAATTAAAAGAAAACTAAAACAAAATTCGAAAATCCGGCTTCGAGGTGCATCAGGGGAGGTCATTACGAATCAACATGCAAATTTTTGTAGCTCAGCCATCAGCCGTTAGGAACACACCTAAACTTTATTGAATAGCAATAAAATTCAAATTGACTCTAGAAAACGTTTGTATGTGAAATAGAAAAGGGCTGTTTTTAGGGTTTTCCCGGAAATTATTCGATTTTTTCTCGCCTTTTAAACCTTCCCTAGACCTCCACGAACATTTCAAGACTAAGATAAGATAAATCCGTTCAGCCGTTCTCGAGTTTTAGTGAGACTAACGAACAGCAATTCATTTTTATATATATATATTTATTTATTTAAATATTGATGAAATTTGAACTTCAATTTGGTCTAGTGTTGTACAGGCTGTATACTACACGTTTGTGTTTGTGAAAGAAAATTTATAAAATACATACATTAGTTAATTTTAAAAAATCTAATTGTCCGATCGATAAGCTGTTTAATCCGTTGGATTCACAAAAATTGCATCTTTCATTTGGTATCTTATTTGTAACGATACGACTGATATTTCTAATTTTTTTAATTTACTTTCCTCATTTTAAATACATGTAATTTTTTTGTTCACGGTTTTTTTTTTTTTTTTTTTCCGTCGAAAAAATAATGATAATTTTTTTGGCAACAATTAAATTAAGGAATAAAATTAAATATTTTAAATAAATGTAATTTTTATTGTTCACGTTTTTTTTTTTCTTTTTTTCTGTCCAAAAAAGAATAATTTTTTTTTAGCAACAATTAAATTAAGGATTAAAATTAAATGGCCAATTTATCAGTTATTAGAAGGTTTTTATTTTAACATTTTAATTAATTAAAAGAAAACTAAAACAAAATTCGAAAATCCGGCTTCGAGGTGCATCAGGGGAGGTCATCACGAATCAACATGCAAATTTTTGTAGCTCAGCCATCAGCCGTTAGGAACACACCTAAACTTTATTGAATAGCAATAAAGTTCAAATTGACTCTAGAAAACGTTTGTATGGGAAATAGAAAAGGGCTGTTTTTAGGGTTTTCCCGGAAATTATTCGATTTTTTCTCGCCTTTTAAACCTTCCCTAGACCTCCACGAACATTTCAAGACTAAGATAAGATAAATCCGTTCAGCCGTTCTCGAGTTTTAGTGAGACTAACGAACAGCAATTCATTTTTATATATATAGATGTATATATATATATATATATATATATATATATTGGCGGGGGCGTGTCACGTCCGTGAGGAAAAGTCATAGCGAAGAAAGTCCACGGGATACTTTCTTAGCCAAAATAGTTGAACATCTACATTAGAATTATCATAAAGAGTAAATAAAAAGAAGAGATTAAAAGCATGAAAAAAAAAAAAAAAAGATATATAATAAAAATTTAAATTATATATACCATGGTTCATTAAAATTAATATATTATTGAATTTAGAAAATAAAAAGCACGCGCACGGGCAGGAAAAAGAATAATAAGAAAAAGGAGATCATAGAAAAATGGTTTAGTCTGGTTTTGGTATTTATTGTTTTATTAGGATTTTTAGGATATTCAGATTGACTTATCAAGCTTAACCATAACTGTCGGGTGTTTTTTCTTGTAATCACTGAGTAATATTAATAGGAGTTGAAGGTCCAATGGGAGAAAGCTACGAAACTGTGATGTAAATTTTTGGTAAATATTGAGGGCGCCACTTGTCATTACTCCCTACCTCGGCGCGGATCAACGAGATATATAAATTAGAGTGCTGATCCGCGATTGTAATGAAATGCTCGCCCTCTGGTGGGCTAAGGTGAAATTATCACACAACTGCATATCCTCATATTATGCAATCGACTTTCCATGATGAAATGGCGGAGAAAGAATAATAATAGAGCAGGCGCATGTTTATAAACAAGCGACGCTATTCTGCAACTTTTGCGCATGTAGGCAAAATATCTGCCTTTCCATTGGTGCTTTATCCCACCTTTTGCCTACATTCTAAAGTACGCGCGGAATCACCTGTCACAGTGACGTCACGTGCGCCTGCTCTATTACACGTGGCTGTTATATTTACTAACAACTGCAGTGTTCAGAGAGCGCCATCTATCGATCATTACAAACGCGGATTCAATGGATGAAGGATTAACTTTCCGTGGTTCAAGATGAATCACGTGATATGCTCGAATAGGTTGCTGTGTTTGGCCCTTTATCGCTATTTTGGCATTTAAAATATCAGTTCGACAAATTATCATTATTATTAGGTAACATGACAGTCCTATGACCGAAATAAATTGCTTTTAAAATAATTTTACACGTATTTCACATTTTAATAAATAATAAAATACCTTTCTTTTCATCGTTTCTCAACAAACTTTAAAAGTGTTTATAAAACAAAATTTAAACTTTTAAAGAGCTAAATTTAACAACAAATAATAATTTTTCAACTACTTTTAAGCATTTTATCGGTTAAAGTTCAACTACACGAAATAAAAAAGAAGTAAAATCAAAATCAAAATGGTTTAGAACAAAAGAATATTAAACTACGTAAAGTAAACAAAAACATTGAAACCGTTGCCATAGAAATGTACTGAAAATGAGCTGTTACCAAGGAAACCACCGAATACGCATGTGCAAGGAAAGCATGTCACATGACTCATCTTGGACCTTCTCAAGGGTTACCATTTATCACTCTACTTTATATATCTCGTTGGCGCGGATATAGTGTTGTTTTCAATAGAATTTTGCTGGAGTACATTTTAAATTTTTTAATTTAAGCAATTTAATTTTTTTTGTAAGTTCTTAAAACTGCATAATTCAGATGTTTCAAATAAATGCTTCGTTCCTAGTTCTAAAACAGTGGTAAGAAAAGAAAAAAAAAAAAAAGCCCCAGGAGAGAAATAATGTCCGAGTTCGTGTTTTCTGCACCTAAAGTAAGTTTATCTATTTTCTTTACAAAATTTCATCCATTCTCCTTCCTCCCAATTGTCTGTTTTAGCTAGCTTCGGTTCATAAAGATCGTCACTTTTTAAAAGCTCTCTTTCAAAGTAAAATTAGTATAAAATGGCTCTTAAAAAAACATGTTGGTTAGAATACTCTATTTAATGAAATTTGCTTTCAATCGAACTTTTTTCAGCTTGATATTATATATTAAAAATAATTAAAATGAGACATTTCCCCATTGAATAACATTGCGGAAGCTGGAGAGAAGGAAGTATTGTACGCTGGCGCCATCTGTAAACATTATAAAACAACATCACAAAATTTCAGCATTACCTTCTTCTCCTGTCTTTTTACTTCGTGCTTGTAATATCCGCGATTGTAATGAAATGCTCTCCCTCTGGTGGGCTACGGTGAAATTACAATAAACATGGTTTAATTCGAATTCCATATAGCCGCCATTGCTAGCCGATGTTTAGTTTCACATATATTTATTGAATAAAAATGAAAAAATACGGTAAAAAAGATAACACATACTTTTGTGTGCCACAGTGTAAATCCAAAGCATCAAGAAATCCAGAATTGAGCTTCCATTTATTTCCAAATGACGAATTTAAAATTTCAGTTGCTTCGGCTAATGGAAGTAAAGAATTAATCAGATGATTTGAAATTAATATTTGTTCAACTTCAGTTAAAAATCTACTTCCGATCGAACTTTGAATAAACTGAAGTATTTTTTCCAAAAGCAATCAATTTTCCATAATGTAATGGCGGAGAAATTATAGTACGAATATTAAGTAGAATAACAAGAACACTATTGGAACACACGTGGCTAATGTTTACTAACAACTGCAGTGTTCACAAAGCGCCGTCTATCGATCATTACAAACGCGGATAGTATAATGAACGTGTTACTGCACTTGTTGTGAAACTATGTCTTATTGAATTTTTCCTGATGATATCCTGACAAGCAGGGTGAAAAAATTTGAAAAAAAATTATATGTGTAATTTTAAATTATTTTAATTAAATATGTCTTTAAAAAGAAAAACATTACGTGTTTTAAAGTGTTATTTTCTGACAAATAAGTTAGTTTTCTAGATATTTGACAAAATGTCAAAATTCGAAAGTGTATTTGTAGATAGTGCATAATAATAATAATGATAGGAACGGAAGAACAGTTAATATTTCCTGGAGCTCTTTTAAAAGTGAAATCTGAACTGATGTGATTATATTATTAGAAGAATAAATTGAAAATAGAAAAATCGGAATAAGTTATTTTCAATTAAAGTTAAGTGTGCGACAGGTAAGTGGGCGAATAGACTCTTCCCACCGTCGTCTGCTCAATCACGTGATAGAGGAAAACGAATAATCGAATTCTGAGAATCGAATTCAATTAAATATTGTTCTTATGAACAAAATTTTTAATTTTTAATATAAAATAAAATAAAAGTAATATTGTGCATTTGTAAACAGTAGAATAATTGTATTTGTAAATTTAATAATTTTTAAAAAACATTTTATGTGTTATTTATTTTTGCCTATAAGAATCGATTTTTGTATATTGTAGTGTAACTGTAACATTAACTGATCTAGCAATAAATAATAGCTTCTTGTGGAATGTTTATGGATTATAATTTGAAATTTTAAAATGTTTTCATTTAATTTAATTGCATAAAGGTGTTACAACAAGTTAATTAACTTAGTTACTGGTCTAAATGGATTTACGCAGTACGATATTGCACTGTCACTGATTTAAGTACCAAAAATCAGAGTATTAAACATGTTCTTCATGAACATCAATAACAAACATAAACTAAAAGATGATTTTAAATGTATACAGCAAACAAAAGATGATGAATAATGATATAAAATGGATTAAAAATGATGATTTATAAAAAAATAACACAGATTTAATACGATTGATCAAAAATAAGAATAGAAAATATGTTATTTCAGCAATCGCTATAGATAAACAAAACTTTGTCTGCTATTTGTTTTTCCTCTATCATACAACCTCTGACGTCAGGTGGGAAGAGCCCATTTCGTAAAATCTCGTTACAATAAGTGTCAGATACATATAAACAATTTGCGCTCGAAATTTCGTGACCGCAGATCCCACAGATTTCCCAAGACAAATTCAGCGCTAAATAAGGGAGAGGGGGGGGGGGTCTTGAATTTGCAACTTCCCCATTCCCGCCTCAAAAAAAAAAAAAATGAAAATCACAAAAAAACGAAAATGTGTTTTTTAAAATATTCTAAAGAAGACACATGGCGATTTTCAATACCTTTGTAACATCTTTAGTAGAGCTCTACTAGAAAAATCCGGAATTTGTGAAATTTACCCCCCTCGAAAAACGATTTTTCCCCTCTCTCCTTTAAGAATCAAGAATTCTAAAATCGTACATAATGTTTTATTTATACTCAAGTCTAGTCTCATCATGTGCAATTTCTTCACTGTGAAGTGATTTGGGCCGAGTTATAATTACAAACGTTATTTTGATTCCTGTTCCCCTGGGGGGAACGGGGTATTTCGACAAATCCCGTTTCTTTAGGTGCCGGATGTATATAAACAATCCAAGCACCAAACTTCGTGACCGCAGCTCTATAAATTTCCCTGGACAAATTTAGCGCTAAAAAGGGTGTCTCGAATTTGCCCTTTGTAACACATAACCCTCCCCCCCCCCCCCACCAAAAAAAAAGAAAAAAAAAATGGCAGATCACAAAAAATCAAAAATGTGTTTTAGGAAATATCCAAAGAAAGTCGCATAGCGTATTTTCAACATCTTTGTTCCATTTTTGGTAGAGTTCTACTCAAATCAGGAATTATCAAAATTTCCCGCCAAAAATCGATTTCCCCCCTTTCCTTCCATTAAAAATGGAAAATTCCAAAATCGCAGATAATATTTTATTTATTCTCATATCTAGTCTCCCCGTGTGGAATTTCTTTATTGTGAAGCAATTAGGAGCCGAGTTATGCTTACAAACGTGATTTTGTCTTTTGCCCCCGCAGGGGGTAACGGGGGGGTGGGAGGTTCGGAAAAGTTGATAGATATAATTTTAAGTTGGGTAAAGACCTAAATTTCTGCCAAGCGCCGTTGTATTCCGTCCAGCCGTTCTCAAGTGATACCCGGACAAACGTGTATTTGTCTTTTGTCCCCCAGGGGAACGGAGGGGGGGGGGGATTTCTGAAAAGTTGATAGATATAATTTTAAGTTGGGTAAAGATCTAAGTTTCTGCCAAGCGCCGTTAAATTCAGTCCAGCCGTTCTCAAGTGATGCCCGGACAAAAATAGCGGCATACAGACACGATGACACACACACACACATACGCACACACATACACACACACATACATACATCATCGTAAAAATAGTGAAAATGAACTCAGGGAACCTCAAAACGTATAGAAACATCAGAATCTCGAATTTAGATTTTTGACATGATTACAATACTTTCCTTACATATGTATTTTCGGAAAGTAAAAATCTACCAACTGTTAAGGGCACTGATGTGTAAATTATTTGGAACTCTTTGAGATGAGTAGTCAGCACCAGAATTATGTTTTTCTTCACAATATAATTTCTTTAAATCTTTATAATTATCGATAATTTGTGAGATTTAAATTCCCACAATTTACCCATACATGATAGAGAAAGCACTGTTTCTGGATCTATTTTTCAAAATCGAGATTTTGCTACATTTACTTGTTTTGAGGTCTCCTGAAATACAAAAAAAGAGGGTGGCGAGTTAGCGGTTGGTTTGATGTGAGACTGTTATTATTATAACTCAAAAACAAATATTAGTTTAAGTTCAGTATTCTAAGTCTGTATCATATGCGGATCATGTAAATGTTCTGATTTCGATCAAATGGTTTGTATATAAAGGTGTTGAAATACCTGAAGGTTTCTTGGCAGACCTCTCTTAGATATACAATTTAATATCTTTACACTACACTAAACAAAATAAAATTATGTACTTTTTATGTGCAAAAAAGCATGTTTCATACTGAATATGGTATGAAAAAGTTTTATCATTCGTTTACAGGGCCATGCAAATAAATTCTAATATATTAATGCTATGTTTGAAAATGGCTTGATGTATTCGATATACTCGATTCAAATTGTGTCATGAATTTTACTTTCTGGTACATTCATTAAAAAATGTCTTAAATGTTCGGGTTTTCGGTTGTCGATGGATTTACACGCTTTTAGATATCCTGAATACAATTTGACCTTTCATAAGTCCGTTACTACTTGAAAATGTATTATCGGAATTATACATGTATGCAAAATTTCAGCTCAATTGTACGATAGGAAGTAAGGCGAAAACTCAGTTCTTAGATTTGTCCTACACATTTAAATAAATAAGTAACACACCCAGTTAAATAAAACCATGTAAAAATATATTCTTCTTTTAAATACGATGTCATATTCATTAGAGGAATTGTCAAACTTCTTTTTGAGTTTATGATTTTTAACAGGACTCAAGACACACGGAAAAAGTAAGATTTTCCATTACCGAAAATAATGTCAAGTTTAAAACAATCCGTGTTGGGGAAAAAAGGAAAAAATAAAAACATTCTTTTTCTTCTTCTTTTTCTTCTTCGAGACAAAATCATCTGTTGATAAAGCGAGATAATTGTAGAAAATCTATATTCATAAAATCAGACTTTTGTCTGTAAATTTGTCGGAATCAAAAAATTTTGCGATATCTTCCCGTTTCACACCCCATGAAAGCCGAAAATGATTTCAGAAAATTTTGCCTGTGTGTGTGTGTCGTGTCTGTATGTCGCTTTTTTTTTCTGGCATCACTCGAAAACGACTGGACGGAATTCAACGGCGCTTGGCAGAATCTTAGGTCTCCACCCAACTTAAAATTATATCTATAGAAATTTTCAAAATTTTGATTAGTGTTTAAATTGTGGGTAAAAAACGCCTGAGCATGCGCCATAAATATTTTTTCACTAAAACGCTTTGAATGGAAAAATAAAACATAAAAATAAATTTTTAAGTTAAAGACTTTTTTATTCGCGTGATTCGCACTACAAATTATGAAAAGATTGAAATGAAGTGTTTCCATCTAAATTTCATACTTTAGTTAATTTTAAAAAATCTAATTGTCGTATCGAAAAACTGTTCACACCCCAGGATTCAGAAAAATCACCCCTTTTAATTGGTACTGAATTTGCAACGATAGGTCTGATATTTCTAATTTATTTTTCCCTTCTTCCGTTGCCATTTAAATTTCATACTTTAGTTATTTTTTAAAAATCTAATTGTCGCATCGAAAAACTGTTTGCACCCCTAGATTCAGAAAAATCGCCCCTTTCATTTGGTATCAAATTTATAAATATAGGTCTGATATTTCTAATTTATTTTAGCCTTTTTCCGTTTTCAACCCAGATTCGGTAGAAGGTTTTATTTTTATATATACGCATTTATATATTTTTTTATTTTCCAGAAATAAAATGAAATATTTTTAATTTCACGTGAATAATAATAAAAATTAGAGAAAAAAATAAATAGTTGACCTACAAAAGTTCGTGACTTTTCTTTTTAATCAGGAATTTGTATGTGGATAAATATTTTCATAGAGATATTTGGCATTAGTTTAATATTTTTATTTAATTAAGCAGTACTTTTCTTTCCTACAGTAAAACAAAAATTTTTGTTGTTATTATCAACGAGATATATAAAGTACAGTCGGTAACAAAAGTGTCCGAACACTAGCAAAAATTCCTATGTAAAAAAAGGACGCTTAATACAGTTTAGCTAAATAAATCCTTGTCGAATCCTGTTCTTAGTCAGTCTAAGAACGTGATTCGACAAGGATTTGTTTAACAAAACAGTATTAAGTGTACATTTTTCATATAGGAATTTTTGCTAGTGTTCGGACACTTTTGTTACCGACTGTAGAGTGATAAATGGTAACCCTTGAGAAGGTCCAAGATGAGTCATGTGACATGCTCTCCTTGCACCTGCGTATTCGGTGGTTCCCTTGGTAACAGCTTATTTTCAGTAAATTTCTATGGCAACGGTTCGGAGATTGTTCTTCGCAAAAGTCATAAACGCCAATGTTTTTGTTTACTTACGTAGTTTAATTGAGTTTAATATTCTTTTGTTCTAAATCATTTTAATTTTGATTTTACTTCTTTTTTATTTCGTGTAGTTGAACTTTAACCGACAAACTGCTTAAAAATAGTTGAAAAATTATTATTTGTTGTTAAATTTAGCTCTTTAAAATTTAAAATTTTCTTTTATAAACACTTTTAAACTTTGTTGGGAAACGATGAAAAAAAAAGGTATTTTATTATTTATTAAAATGTGAAATATGTGTAAAATTATTTTAAAAACAATTTATTTCGGTCATAGGACTGTCATGCAGGCCCTGACTTACGGCAGGGCATACGGGGCAAATGCCCTGGGCCCCCCTTCTAGAAGGGGCCCCCCTACAGGCAAATGCAGAATTTCTGCAACCTAAAGACCTCTTATGCCACTGCAAGGGGGCCCCCCAGAATAGGCTTGCCCCGGGGCTCCAGGTAGTCTAAGTCGGGCCCTGCTGTCATGTCACCTAATAATAATGATAATTTGTCGAACTGATATTTTAAATGCCAAAGTAGCGATAAAGGGCCAAACACAGCAACCTATTGGAGCATGTCACGTGATTCATCTTGAACCACGGAAAGCTAATCCTTCATCCATTGAATCAGCACTCTAATTTATATATCTCGTTGGTTATTATGTACCTTATGAGGTTCTTTTATGTTCTCCCCTTAATTGTAAATGATTATAATTTGGGTTTTATTAAGATTTTTTTTTCTGTAAATATCAGAAAAGAGTTTTTATTTTATTTTATTCTATTTTATTTATTTATTTATTTATTTTGTGTATGGAACAGCTTTAGTACCGGATCCCGTTGGCAAAATTTGAAATTTGGCACCGAAGTAGCTCGGACGTTTCTCGTTCGTCGCAAAAATGGCTTAAAATATTTAAAGTTACCAAAGGGGTCCTATACTAAAGCTGTGCTTTTTGTATTTATTTATTTATAATATTTTCTATTAAAGACTTCTGTGGTTACGAAATTTGGTGCGTAAATTGTTTGTGTGCATTCGGCAATTATTGTAACTGGATTTCACGAAATTCGAAATCCCCCCCCCCCCTTTCTCGGAGTCGGAGGGCAATAAACATGTGTAAAAACAAGTTTTTCCGTTTGAAATCGCTTTGAATTATCTTAGAGTGGCGAATTTTGGTGTGTGGATATTGATTATGTGTACGCATTATGTACATTAGTGGGATTTTGCAAAACTTCGAACTCACCCGCTGAGGAAGGGGAAGTAAGAAGTGGGTAAGTTGCTGCCGAAGGCAGTGGAGACCCTGACTCCTCGCGTTACGAGCGAGAAAAACCTCTACCAATCACAGCGAGAACTTAGGTTATTAATAAAGACATGCGGTTTTGACAACTCATTTAAGTTTAATGTCCAGCGAAGCGGGCAAAGCCTGCTAGTTTATTATAAATTACACCCTTTTAATATATTTTGCATTTTCCAATTTATATATACAGTAGGGAGTAAAAAAATTGAGACTTTCAAAAAATGCCTTATTTAAGTAAATAAAAACTGAAATTAAAATACATTTCAAGATGTCTTATCTTTATACAATATTGTACAATAAAATAAAATAAAATAAAATAAAAAATCAGTAGTTAATTCTTTCTCCTTTAAGCATAAATAATCATTTGAAGCCGCCTTTTCATAGATTCCATGAAAGACTTGACTGTGTCAAAAGTTGTTTTGTCCCATATTTTTATCAAATAGTTCTTCCATTCTTTAACTGCCTTTTCAATTTTATTTTTCATTATTCCCCGCAAATTCTCTATGGGACTGAGATCAGGGAATGAAGCAGACCGCTTTAAAATATTCATTTCATTATCATCTAGCCATTTTGTGGTTTGTCTTGAAGTGTGAGGCCTAGCATTGTCTTGTTGCAACAAAAAGCCGTTAGGATAAAGTGTTTCTATAGTGGGAAGATTTTCATTAATGATATCAATATATGTGGACGAATTAACATTTCCTTCAATGACATATAAGCACGTTGTATCTTTGACACTTATTGATCCCCAGACCATTAACTTAGGAGAATGTTTGGGCGCAAGTTTTATTACATCTATCTTTACACCAAACTGCTAATTTGTTGCCATGAACTTGAGAAGTGCTTTCATCAGAAATCCAAACGTTTTTCCAATTTCTGTTTAAGTTTTCATTTGCTCATTTAATTCGATCAGTCTTTTGTTTGTTTAGATATCAAAAGACGCACTCGTTTCAACCAACCTGCTTTTTTAGATATCGTAAAACAGTCCATTTAGACACAAGGGGTGAGCCCTTTTATGTGCAACTTTTGCTTGTTGTGCAGAACTCCAATGATTATTTTTTCGTGCTAAGCATGATATTCTACTCTTATTTGCTGATAAAATGGTAGGTCTTCCAAATCCTGGTCTCCTTTGAGCCCCTTCGTTGTTCTTTAGACGTTTTTTCATAAGAAAAATTTTAGTTCTGCTCTTTTTAGTCATTTTTATCAGTTTTCGGATACCATTAATACATATGCTCATTAACGTTTCAAGTTTATTTCTATCTCGTTCTTGCCTGGACATACTTCTTCACTGAAGTAAAACAAAATAAAATATTTTTTTTTTTTTTTTAAACAAAAAAGCTTATCTGTATGGTGTCTTCCCATATGCGCGATTCCCATTTGCGCGAAGTGGTGAAAAATTCCCATTTGCGCGAACAAAGTAAAAATACAAGAATAGTACGAGTTACATGCGTTCTCAGATTCATACACAGCCATGTAAATGTCCAGGGATTTTTTTTTTTTTTTTTTCATGTGCGCGAAGCGTATGTACGTGCGTGTGATACTGATTGTTGCGAAAGCGAGTTACCAGCGTTTTCAGATTCATGCACAGCAAGCTAGGGGTGTGTAGTCAAAGAACTTCTAATAGACACGTATTGAAAGATCTTTGGTCTAGTGATTTTTTTTTTTTTTTTTTTTTTACGGGCGTAGTAATGATTGCCGCGGAACCGAGCTACAGGCGTTCTCAGATTCATGCAAAGCGGAGTAGGGGTGTCCAGTAATGTTTTTTTTTTTTTTTTACGGGCGTAGTAATGATTGCCGCGGAACCGAGCTACAAGCGTTCTCAGATTCATGCACAGCGGAGTAGGGGTGTCCAGTGATGTTTTTTTGGTTTTTACGTTCATGGTAGTGATTGCCGCGGAATCGAGTTAAAGGCGTTCTCAGATTATGAAGTCAAAAAGGAAGAAATCGCCTGCACGCCCAGTCCTGCTATTTCCGGTCGCGCAAATGGGAATTTTCCACCCTTTTGCGCAAATTTTAATCGCGCAAGTGGTACTAATTCGATTTATATACATTAACTAGCAGGCAACGCCCGCTTCGCTGGTCCCTATTTTTAAATGAATCACTCTAATTACTGAATTCTCAAAATTGCATTCATTTTTATCACGTGAAAAGAAAAGAGAAACAAAATCTGATTAGGAAAAATGTCGCACCGGGTTCTCACTGCCTTCGGAAAAAATTCCCAAAATGCTCTAACTCTTATTTCTATTATTTTCTCCCTTCGCCCCCCCCCCCTCCCGTCTATCCTAATAATTTTACAAATTCGAAAATATCCGCAATCGATTTGTAGGTATCAAAAACCACTATGCACCAGTTTTGAACTATCTATCTCTATTTTTATTTTTTGGCCCCTCCGTTCCCCCCTTCCCGCCCCTCCCAATAATTTAAAAAAATCGAAAATATCCGCAATCGATTTGTAGGTATCAAAAACATCTATGTACCAATTTTGAATGATCTAACTCTATTTTACTTTTTTGCCCCTCCGCCCCCCCCCCGAACTTCCCGACCCTCCTAATAACTTTACACTTTCGAAAATATCCCCATTCGACTTGCAGGCCTCTAAAACCTATATGTACCAATTTTGAACGGCCTAACTGTATTTCTATTTGTTTTTGCCCATAGCCCCCCCCCTTACCGCTCCACCCCCCTTCCCGTCCCACCTAATAATTTTACAACTTCGAAAATATCCGCAATCGATTTGTACGTATCGAAAACCTCTATATACCAATTTTGAACGATCTAACTCTATTTTTATTTTTTTGCCCCCCCTCTCCCCCCCACCTTCCCGGCCCTCCTAATAACTTTACACTTTCGGAAATATCCCCATTCGACTTGCAGGCCTCGAAAACCTATCTGTAAAAATTTTGAACGGCCTAACTGCATTTCTATTTGTTTTTGCCCCATAACCCCCCTTACCGCCCCTCCTAATAATTTTACAACTTCGAAAATATCCGCAATCGATTTGTAGGTATCGAAAACCTCTATATATCAATTTTGAACGATCTAACTCTATTTTTATTTTTTGTTCCCCCTCCCCTACCCCCCCCCCTTCATGCCCCTCCTAATAAATTTACACAATCGAAAATATCCTCATTCGACTTCCAGGCCTCTAAAACCTATCTGTACCAATTTTGAACGCCCTAACTGTATTTCTATTTGTTTTTGCCCCTTAGCCCCCTCCCCCCCCCTGCTGCCCCACCTGGGGGCTGAATTTCTAAAATTCCAGAAATTGGTTTTTAGATATTTGCATTAGCTATATTTTAGGGCAAAAATTTCACGTAAATCTATTTTTTTGTTTGAGATATATAGGATTATGCGAAATCACGTTTTACGCATGTGAAATCACGTTTTGCCCCCACCCGCCCCCCCTTGGGGACCGAATTTGGAAAATTCCAGAAATTGGTTTTTAGACATTTATATTAGC
>CAWVNO010000845.1:270000-375877 GCA_963930645.1 Salticus scenicus | reverse complement strand
TATATTTTAAAGCAAAAATTTTATGGATATCTGTTTTTTTGTTTGAGATATGAAGGATTTAGTGAAATCACGTTTTGCCCCCCCTCCCCCCCTTGGAGGGCGAATTTTGTAAAATCGCTTCTTAGTGGATGCCTACGTCATAGAAAGAACATTGTCACGAAATTTCATGCTTCTAGGTCGAGGGGTTTGGTCTGGACGATGATGAATCACCCCCTCACTCACTCAGGAAGAACGATTTTATATATATAATGTTCCGTAGTTTATTTGCCGCATGACAACTTTGAAATTAAAGTTGGTAAAGAGAATCACCAAAAATGCAAATCTTTAAAAGTCTCATTTTTTTTTGCTCCGTACTTTATACATTATACATTTCAAAAAAATTATTGAGCTATTTTTCTTTTGAGATGAGTTATGAGTTAATTATCTAAATAAATAAATAAATAAAATATATAGTTCATAACGTGAAAAGAAAAAAATAATAAAATAAAATAAAATAAATACACGAGCATTCACGAGAATTTTTAGTTAAAAAATCTTTAGAATAATTTTTTATCTGTTAGAATCTGATTTAATTACAACGGCTCAAATACAAACCATTTTTCACTTATTATTTGAATGAAAAAATTTCTAAAAAATTCTTGCATAACTAAGCCATGAATTCTCAAGATATCGAAATAACAAGCATACAAGAACTAACAAATCGACCTCTCATCGCCATGAATTCTCAAGATATCGAAATAACAAGCATACAAGAACTAACAAATCGACCTCTCAATGAAAATGCTGATGGTTCCGTTTCAGAAAAAAGTATCGGAAGAAAAAATCTGAAGAAAACAAAAGAAGTCGCTCTAAGCAAAAAACCAGAGAATGCAAAAAATATGAAGCCCGGAAAAGCCATTGCTCAGAAAGCGAAAGATGATTCCAGTTCTAAGAATGATGAAGAAAATTCTAACGATTCTGAGAAAGTGATTCGAAAAAATCGTAAAAGAAAAATTACTGCAGAAGAAAGATCCGAAAATGAGAATGAGCCACTCGATAATGCATCTGTTGTTAATCGAAATAACAGTGCTAAAAGAAAACCCGTTGGAAAGGATAAATCCGAAAATAATGCAGAACAAGAAACAGAAAATAATCAAAATCCTGTGGAGAAAGTTAATAGCAATATCGATGGGAACAAAAACGGCAGTATAAAAATTTCTGCAAGAAAAACTCTAGATCATCCACCGGTTTCTGAGATGGTTCTGGATTCCTTTAGAAGTTTAAGAAAGCGTAATGGGACATCAGCCGAGGAAATAAGCAAGTATGTGGGAGAAAATTTTCAAGTGAATATAAACAGAATTAAACCCCACATCAAGAAATTTTTGCAAAAAGGTGTTGCAGATGGATTGTTTGATCAAGTGAGTGGTGATGGAAAGTTTAAAATTAAGAAAGCAGAAAAAAATAGAGGAGCTTTGAAAATGAAGCCAGCTACAAAAAAACGTGACAGAAGAGTAAAGAAAATCAAAAGAGAAGTAAAGAAAATTCCACAATTAAAAAATGCCAGCAAAGGAAACTCAAAGAATGATAAAAAAGCCAAGCCAAGTAAGCGGGCAAATGTGCCAAGAAGTACGAAATGACACACATTTTCTGAAATTTTGTTCATCCAAATTCATGATCGCGGAAAACTTATTTCAAAATAAAAGTGAGATAATTTTGACAGAAACATTTTTAATTTCTAATGCTATATCTTGAATTTTTTCAGTATTTTTGAATAAAACTAATTTTGTCTTCTAAATGATGGTCTTAACTTTTATTTAATAAATTTGGAATTTAAAAATCAGTTATTGGGGTACAACTATAGTATTTCCCCACAGCTGAATTTGGCGATTTTTCATTGGCGCCGATTTGAACGATAACGATGTCGTTCTGGACTGTTTGCGATATAATATGGCAGCCTGCATGCTATTTATTTTGGATTTATGATTTTATGATTTATAATTTAGCTTATGATTTTATCATTTGTGATATATGATTTTTAGATTTATGATTTAGCCATAATCGTCAAAAATAAATCGCCAAATTCAGCTGTGGGGAAATACTATAGTTGTTCCGATTATGAATTGGTCTCTTATTATGAATTATGAATTATCGAGAGGGATTAATTCATAATCTTTTCAAATATTTATCATAAAAATATACCTTTTTTTTTTTATCGCCAAATAAAAAATCCACCATTCCTTGCATTGGATATAGCTTTAATATAGAACCTCTTTAGAGGGATTTTTGAATTAATTTTGCAGTGGATTTAGTGATGGATTTTTATTTTATTCTATTTTATTTTGGTATAACTTTAGTATACCCTCACAGCTGAATTTGGCGATTTTTCTTTCGCGCTGTTTTGAACGATAACGATATCGTTCTGGACTGTTTGCAATATAATATGGCAGCCTATAGGCTGTTTATTTTGGTTTTATGATTTTATGTTTTATGATTTATGATTTAGATTACGATTTTATCATTTAGGATTTTTAGATTTAGGATTTAGCCATAATCGCCAACAAAAAATCGCCAAATATCGTTGTGGAGATTTCCTAAAATTGTTCCCGATAACGATATCACTCTAGTGTCTTTAACAAACCTCTTTCTGTTTATCTTTCATAACCTGCTCTTACCGTTGAAGTATAATTCTATGTATGATGTATTTTTCCATTTTGTTATTATTTAATCTTACTTTCTCCATAGTTTATTAATTTTTAAATTTAAGGATGGCTGTTAATAGCAGTGATTGGATAAAAACTATTTTTGTAAAGTACAAGTGTTTTCTGAAAGAGAAAATTAGAATGGTTGCAGCAAATGATAGACCTATTTTTTGGAAGAAAAGGTGTTATATTTTGTGACTGTTGCTGCATAGAATTTCATGCATATACTGATTCATGCAGATGAAGTTAGATGTAACCAGAGATTATTCTACTTTCTCTCACCCATATATATATATATATATATATATATGGTAGAGAAAGTACTGATTTGGGATCAAATTTTTGAAATTGAGTTTTTGTTATATTTACACGTTTTGAGGTCCCCTGAATCCGAAAATCATATTTTTAGTAGTTGGTTTGTGTTTGTGTGTGCGCCTATCAATCAGTGTGTCTGCATGTGTATCTCTTATCAGCATATCTCACGAACAAATAGTAGCAGGAAATCCAAACTTGGTATTCTAAATCTGTATCATAGACTGATGTTACATTAAACTTTTACATGAGGCATGAGGTCAAGCAAATGTTTCGGATACAGGGACATACAAGAGAATTCAAATATATTATGCGGAAATTTCTGGTAAGTACAGTATACTAACCATTTATAAGCTACTCTAAACAAAATGAAATGGACATATTTTTTATACGTATAAAAGCATGTTTTGTGTAGATTGTGGTATGAAAATAATTCGTTATTCATTTAAAGGGCTACCTAAAGTATTTGGATATATTGGGGCTATACATGGAAATTGCTGGCAGCTTATTTCATTTTGTGTTAGGTGTTTACATTATAAAATTAAATTTAAGTAAACAATGTGATGTGCATACAGCTTATGAACAAGATAAATCGCTACTCAAAATTAAAACGTTCTTTTCTAATTGAATGAAACTGATGGAAGTGCTATGCATTTTACTATACCGACGACAACTGTTTACAAAGGAAAATAATTTTTTCATATCCATTCAATAAATAAAGTGTATTTTGACGTTAAAAGTTTATTTTGATGTTTTAGCTTTTTTTTTTTTTTAGCATCCTGTTTTTTGGTACACTGAATATGAAAGTCCAATTTTTAGCGGTTGATTTTTATGTATATATGTTATCAGCATAACTTAAAAAGAATAACTGCAGAAAATTAAAGTTTGGTATTTTGAAGTTTGTATTATGTTGTCACTTGAAAAGGTATCTTCCCACTTGCGCGAATAAAGTAAAAATACAAGAATAGTACCAGTTACATGCGTATTCAGATTCATACACAGCGAGGTAGAGGTGTCCAGTGATTTTTTTTTTTTTTTTTTTTTTTAGTACGACAGGTCATGTGCACCTATTTTTTATTTATTTTTTTTTTTCAATCTGCAATTTTGCGATGCCACCATAATATCTGTACACTACCTACCAATAAGTATTTGGACACTTTCGAATTTAGACATTTTGTCAAATATCCAGGCCCATATTATCGCATGGGCAAGCCGGGACTTTGCACAGGGGCCCCGGATATTGTAGGGCCCCAAAAGCCCTAATATTAAATTGCAAAATATTCCCTTTTATTTCAGTAAAAATTCAAATCTACATATATAGTATTTGCGTATATGAAATTTATCTTTAAAAAATGATGAACATTCTCAGAAACAGATATTTTCATTTTGGATATATTTAGCTTTTTCTATTTTTGCTGGCTCATCTAGTGCCTAAATAGTGGGCCTTGCATCAACATATACCGGGTCAGTGGCGGATCCAGAACTTGACTTTTTTTTTTTTTTGGGGGGGGGGGGCTAAGATTTTTCAAAGTCTTATTCTAAACCAATAAAAAATTTACAATTGCAATATTTAATTGTGAATGTCAGTGTTTTGGGGGCGGGGGGGCTTAATCCCCCTAGCCCCCCCCCCCCCCCTTAAATCCGCCACTGTACCGGGTTCATTCAGGCAGGGAGTTTGAGGTGATTCGAAATACATTTTAATCAGTAAATCCCGCTGTAATTAATCCTAGTGTGTAAACAATGGCAGTAGAACAATAATCCAAAGCTGGCAACTCTATGACTACTAAATTTATATATTAATTCCTATTTAGTGAAAATTAAGCATATTACACAGTACTTTTTTATTGTTGCCTGTCAGATAGGTAGGATATCATGAAGAGATCAGCAGGACAAACCCATTCCATATTCAATTGTATGTAGCTGTATAACATAAATAGTAATACCTTATTTAAATATATGCATTGATGCATGAATGATCATCTATGGTACATAGGGGTCGTACTCTCTGCCCTTTTTTCAGGACACTCTCAGAGATAAGAAATTTTCACCACTAATTTCATGAAGAAATGCTTCTAGTATATTCATAGTCATGTGCCATGATAAAACAGCGTGGTGATTATTTTAGAAAAATAGTGGTGGCAATAAATTTCAAAATTTCACATTCATGAGAGTGTCCTAAAAAAAGGGGGGGAGTATGACCCCTGATCGAATATAAATGTTGTTGCTACGTTTCAAGGGGGACCCTAATTTCGCTTTGCCCAGGGCCCCAAACAGTCATGATCGGGACCTGCAAATATCTAGAAAAGCTTTTTGAATCATCTTGAAACTTTGGTAAGGTAAAGAACACGTTATACAACATATATTTCGGCAAAAGTTGTGTCCTGAAAAGGAAAGGGGGACTAATAAAATGTTAAAGAAAAATAAACATGTTTTGAATTACCCTGTAAAAAGTACTGCTTGAAATGCATTTTGGCTGTAGCATGTGATTAAGAGGAAATTTCTCATTATCTGTATAAATTTTTAAGAGACTACCATATATATTCATGGAAATGCAATGTTTTTTTTTTTTTTTTTTTTTAACATTGCAAAAAAAAAAATTGCATTTTTAACACGCTTATATTAGCTTCACCTGTATGTATGTATGTATGTTTGTTTGTAACTTCTCTGGGAGCAAAACGTGATTGCACAAAATCCTACATATCTCAAACAAAATAGCAGATATCCGTAAAATTTTTGCTTTGAAATATAGCTAATACAAATGTCTCAAAATCGGTGTCTGGAATTTTTGAAATTCGGTCCCCAAGGGGGGCGGGGGGAGGGGGGGGGGGGTAAAACGTGATTCCACATGCGTAAAACGTGATTTCGCATAATCCTATATATCCCAAACAAAAAAAATAGATATACGTGAAATTTTTGCTCTAAAATATAGCTAAGGCAACTATCTAAAAACCAATTTCTGGAATTTTAGAAATTCAGCCCCCAGGTGGGGCAGCAAGGGGGGGGGGGCTATGGAGCAAAAACAAATAGAAATACAGTTAGGCCGTTGAAAATTGGTACAGGTAGGTTTTAAAGTTCTGCAAGTCGAACGGGGATATTTTCGATTGTGTAAAGTTATTAGGAGGGGCAACAGGGGGGGAAGGGAGGGGGGGGGTAAAAAAATAAAAATAGTGTCAGATCGTTCAAAATTGGTACATAGAGGTTTTCGATACTTACAAATCGATTGCGAATATTTTTGAATTTGTAAAATTATTAGGAGGGGCGGGTAGGGGGGTGAGGGGGTAAGGGGGGGCTATGGGGCAAAAACAAATAGAAATACAGTTAGGTCGTTCAAAATTGGTACAGATAGATTTAAGAGGCCTGCAAGCCGAATGGGGATATTTTCGATTGTGTAAAGTTATTAGGAGGGGCAAGAAGTGGGGGAGGGGAGGGGGGGCAAAAAAATAAAAATAGTGTCAGATCGTTCAAAATTGGTACATAGAGGTTTTCGATACTTACAAATCGATTGCGGATATTTTTGAATTTGTAAAATTATTAGGAGGGGCGGGTAGGGGGATGAGGGGGGTAAGGGGGGGCTATGGGGCAAAAACAAATAGAAATACAGTTAGGCCATTCAAAATTGGTACAGATAGATTTAAGAGGCCTGCAAGTCGAATGGGGATATTTTCGATTGTGTAAAGTTATTAGGAGGGGCAAGAAGTGGGGGAGGGGAGGGGGAGGCATAAAAATAAAAATAGTGTCAGATCGTTCAAAATTGGTACATAGAGGTTTTCGATACTTACAAATCGATTGCGGATATTTTTGAATTTGTAAAATTAGTAGGAGGGGCGGGTAGGGGGGTGGGGCGGTAAGGGGGGGCTATGGAGCAAAAACAAATAGAAATACAGTTAGGCCGTTGAAAATTGGTACAGATAGGTTTTAAAGGTCTGCAAGTCGAATGGGGATATTTTCGATTGTGTAAAGTTATTAGGAGGGGCAAGAAGGGGGGGAAGGGAGGGGGGGGCAAAAAAATAAAAATAGTGTCAGATCGTTCAAAATTGGTACATAGAGGTTTTCGATACTTACAAATCGATTGCGGATATCTTTGAATTTGTAAAATTATTAGGAGTGGCGGGTAGGGGGGTGAGGGGGTAAGGGGGGGCTATGGGGCAAAAACAAATAGAAATACAGTTAGGCCGTTCAAAATTGGTACAGATAGATTTAAGAGGCCTGCAAGTCGAATGGGGATATTTTCGATTGTGTGTAAATATTTTAACCAAAAACTTACATACTGTAGCTATTTATGTGATAAATAATAAAATAATAAATATAGTTTAAAATATAGTTTAAAAAGCATGCTTTCATAGCACATCGAACTAAAAAGTGAAAAATAAATATAGTTTAAAAAAACTAAAAAACACGCTTTTAAAGCACATCAAACTAAAAAGTGAAAAATAATTCTTAATATAAGCTGAAAACAATAATGAACGAAAAATACTCGTATAATTGTGAAAAAAGCGTGGGTTGCTCGATATACGAAAACTATGGCACAAAGTACCCCACGCTTTTTTCACAATTATACTAGTATTTTTCGTTCATTATTGTTTTCAGCTTATATTAAGAATTATTTTTCACTTTTTAGTTTGATGTGCTTTAAAAGCGTGTTTTTTAGTTTTTTTAAACTATATTTATTTTTAAATTATAACACGGTATTACACCCAGAGCAAAAACATTTTCAGAAAATTTGGCATACTTCATTAGACATAATGACAAATTTTCAAGTGACCGCCACTTGAAAATAAAATTGCGGATCAAGTCACCAAGTGAACTTATCCTAGTTATTTGAACCATAAGTTCACTATCTAACTCTTATTTGAATCAGTTTAGTATTTTAAAAGTTATCATGATGGCATATTTTCAAGCAGCAGTGTGATTTCAAGTGGCTGTAACTTCGAAAAACAAGATGTCGGGACAAGTTGCCCATTGAACACATTCAAGATAATTATATGATAATATCACTGTCCAAATTTGGTTCGATTTGGAGTATTGTGATTTTAAATTTTCAAGTGGTTGTGTGATTTCAAGTGGCCCCGCCTAACTTAAGATATCTACCACTTTATTAAAAATGACGGATAAATTTCATTAATAAACATCATTGAGACCCTTATGTGGTCTATATTTACATCAAATTTCAAACAAATTCGGAATACGCTTTTTACAATTTGAATTTGAAATTTTCAAGTGGTCTCCACTTGAAAACAAAATGGCGGAGCAACTTGGTTAATAAACTCAGATAAGATATTTATAAGATAAGTTAAGACACTGTCTAAATTTAGTTCGATTTGGAGTATTATTTCGAAAGTTACAGTGATTTTAAATTTTCAAGTGGTAGCCTGATTTCAAGTGGTCCCGCTTAACTTAAAATATCTGCCACTTTATTAAAAATGGCGGATAAACTTCATTAATAAACTTCATCGAGACCCTTATGTGACCTGTATTTACATCAAAATTCAAGCAAATCTTGCTTTAAATATGCTTTTTACAATGTCGGTTTGAAATTTTCAAGTGGCTGCTACTTGAAAAGAAAAAGTCGGAGCAACTTAGTTAACAAACTCATCCAAGATATTTATAAGATTAGTTCACTGTCCAAATTTGGTTCGATTTGGAGTATTATTTCGGGAGTTATCGGGATGACAAAATTTTCATTATAGATAGATAGATAGATAGATAAACGAAGTGATTGGAATAGGTCGATTTCTAAAGAAATCAACCTAATAAGGTCAGGGTGTTTCATTAACTTTGTAAACTAGTACTTTAAAATATGATTTACTTTTTCATACTGTTGTTTTATCTAGTTAAAACATTACAAATTATAACAAAATTAAACAAGTCCTTCCGGCTTATTCGGAAGGGTAGATTGATTTCTTTTTCCTTATCAAGTAGCGTCATTTTGTTTAAAAATGGCAGATACAAATTATTAACGAATTAGTAGAAATATTGATGTAGGCTATCTACATATGGAGTTTTAAGCAAATCGGTCCATAAATACCTTTTTATGTGAATTTAAAATTTTCAAGTGGCTGGCGCTTGAAAACAAGATGATGGGCCAAGTTGTCAAATATATTAAATGCATTTGTGAGATAAGACTACTGTACAAATATATAGTTGGAATTAATTCAGAATCTCAAAAGTCATCGTGTTGAAAAATTAAGTGGCTGCTACTTGGATCAAAATGGCAGAGAAAGTTGCTTAGTGAACTAATTAATCTAAGATATTGTTGTAAATTTAAAAATAATTCTTTTTTTTTTTTTTTTTTTTTTTTTTTTTTTGGAGAAATTCTTTCAAAGAGGCTTAGTAAGTTGATTAAATGTTAATTTTCTGCATTTCTAGTTTGTTTTAATATTAAAATAGCCTAATTTTCCCTTAAAAACGCATTAAAAAGCTCCAATATGGCAAGTAGTGGATTTGGCGACTTTTACACTTGGCGATTTTTGGCGAGAAAATTCATAGTTCATTAATAAACTTCATTGAGACACTTATACAGTCTATGTATACATCAAAATTCAAACAAATTCGGAATGTGCTTTTTACAATTTGAATTTGAAAATATCAAGTGGTCTCCACTTGAAAACAAAATGGTGGAGCAACTTGGTTAAGAAACTCATCCAAGATATCCATCACACAAGTTAAGACGCTGTCCAAATTTGGTTCGATTTGGAGCATTATTTCGGAAGTTATCGTTATTTTAAATTTTCAAGTGGAAGCCTCATTTCAAGTGATCCTACTTAAGATATCCGCCACTTTATTAAAAATCGCAGATAAATTTCATTTAGACCCTTATGTAGTCTAGATTTACACAAAAATTCAAGCAAATCTTGCTTTAAATACGCTTTTTACAATGTGGGTTAGAAATATTCAAGTGGCTGCCACTTGAAAACAAAAAGTTGGAGCAACTTGGTTAACGAACTCATCCAAGAAATTCATAACACAAGTTAAGACACTGTCCAAATTTGGTTCGCTTTGGAGTATTTTTTCGGAAGTTATCGGGATTTTAAATTTTCAAGTGGTAGCTTGATTTCAAGTGGCCCTGCTTAACTTAAGATATCCGCCACTTTTGGCAGAAACGTTCATTAATAAACTTCATTGAGACACTTATATAGTCTATGTATCATTAAAATTCAAATAAATTCGGAATATGCTTTTTCAGGGTGGCTAGCATTTAAACCTTTTCAAATTCCCTGACTTTTCCCTGACTATTTTTCGAGATTTTCCTCCATTTTCCCCTGACTCTCACGTTTATTTTCGATGAAAATTTCACGACACTAGCAAAAAATTTAGTGATTTAAAATATCATTAATAATTTAATGATTAATATAGCTTATTTTCACAAAATTTGTTAAAATTCCCTGACTTTAAAGGAAATTCCCTAACTTTTCCAGATTTTCTAAATTCCCTGACTTTTCCCTGATTCTTTGATTTTCCCTGACTGCTAGCCACCCTGTTTTTATAATTTGAATTTGAAAATTTCAAGTAGTCTCCACTTGAAAACAAAATGGTGGTGCAACTTGGTTAAGAAACTCATCCAAGATATTCATAACACAAGTTAAGACGCTGTCCAAATTTGGTTTGATTTGGAGTATTATTTCAGAAGTTATCGTGATTTTAAATTTTCAAGTGGTAGCCTGATTTCAAGTGGCCCCACTTAACTTAAGATATCAGCCACTATATTAAAAATGGCAGATAAATTTCATTAATAAAGTTCATTTAGACCTTTATGTAGTCTAGATTTACATAAAAATTCAAGCAAATCTTGCTTTAAATATGCCTTTTACAATGTGGGTTTGAAATTTTCAAGTGGCTGCCACTTGAAAATAAAAAGTCGGAGGAACTTGGTTAACGAACTCATCCAAGATATTTATAAGATCAGTTCACTGTCCAAATTTGGTTCGATTTCGAGTATTATTTCGGGACTTATCGTGGTGACAAAATTTTCATTATTGATTTTTATATCTATCTATAATAATAAAAGAAGATGTCTGTCTCTCTGTCTGAGCATCTATACGTTCAGCCCCTATTGAACGCAGAACTACAATATTTGACATACGGGTGCTCAGAAGCCTGCCCTAGTGCATAGTGAAAAAAAAATTTAAAAATTTTAATTAGTTCCGGAGATATTAATTAAAATGTTGACCTATGTCTAATGAAAAAGCGTTCTCAATGACTGAGAATTCACCGCGATTGCATAAAAATAGATATTTTAACGGAGTTAAAAGCAGAAAAAGTGGAAAATAAATTAGAAATATTAGTCCGATCGTTACGAATTTGCTACCAAATGAAAGGGGAATTTTTTCCGAATCTAAGAGTGCAAGCAGGTTATTGATGCTACAATTAGATTTTTTTAAAATTAACTAAAGTATAAAATTTAGATGGCAACATCATTTCAATTGTCTGCCATGAAAACAGATCGCAGACAACTGTCTGGATGAAAAAGGAAATGATTGTAATCAATTAAGATGCCACATGTTTTATAGTGCGGGGGGAAATTGCAATTTTCTAACTTTTTCTAATTTTCATTCACATTACATTTGAATTTATATTCGGCCTAGACAGCATATTATAAAGCTACTGTTCAATTTTCATGAAAATATATCAATAAACAAAAAAATTACATATTTATTGGAAAAAGATTAAGTTTTCTTTTATATTTTGCAGATATGCCGCTGAAATTTCGTAGTATTTGGTTTTAATGCCTGATAATCCGATTGTGAATATTTTTGAAAGAGTACATTTATTAGAGAGGGCTTGAGGTAGGGGGGGAAAGGGGCAAAAAAAAAAAAAAAAAAAGGACTTACAGCGTTTGAAATTGGCTGGCATATTTAGATTTTAAGGCAATGTAAATCGATTGCGGATATTTTAGAATGTAAAATTATTAACGATGGAAAGGGGGGAGGGGGGGCGAAGGGGCAAAGGTGTAGAAAAGGAACGGGAGTTTCGGAGAAAACAACGGAATACCCAGAACACCTTTATTCTTTAATATTTTGCAGAGTTTCGAATTCCAATTTCTGCTCACACATCGTACTAAGGATTTTTTACGTTATATAAGCCCGGAATTATGCAAGTTTCGGAGAAAACCATGGATAAGTCTGATTACTGAGAGAGAATAATAATAAAAAAAATATTTAGGAGAATAATAAAAAAGAAAAATTGCATTTTAATTTACATTTAATTGCAAATAAAATTTTATCCTAATATTTTAATTCTGGTTAAATTATTTTTAATACTTCATTCGAAAGACATTTTGAAATACTTTTATATTATCAAAAGTGGTATTCGAGATTTCACCCAATTTACATGTTTTGAGGTGTCCTGAATCGGTTTTCTTTTGTATCTCAGCTACTAATAAAAATAATGTCATAAGTAATACATCATTTAAAAGCTTTGTTGATTTGGAATTGAACAGTAGATTACAGAAATTTCTACCGCCAGATGGCGCTGTAATATTTTAAAATTTCATTATTTCAAATTCTAATTGTGATTAAATTATTTTTAATACATCATTCGAAAGATATTTTAACGTTCTTTTATATTATCAAAAGTGGAATTCGAGATTTTACCTGATTTACACGTTTTAAGGTCTCCTGTTTAGGTTTTCTTTTGTATCTCAGCTACTAATTAAAATATTTTCATAAGTAATACATCATTTGAAAGGTTTGTTGATTTAGAATTGAACAGTAGATAACAGAAATTTCTACCGCCAGATGATGCTGTAATATTTTAAAATTTCAATATTTTAAATTCTAATGAGCGAGGAAGGTGTTGTATGTTCTGGCGCCACCGAGCGGGACTTTGCTAAAGTCAGAATTTTGAAGGATCGTAACACTGTGAGCAAACAGGCTGTTTCAGATATTCAAACAGGAAGAGGGCGCCGCAGGCTACCGATCGGGAATTTACTGCGATTAAATTTTTAAATAAAGCTATTTTCACTATATGTCAATAAGCTGTTGTAAGATCTGAAACGGGAAAAAGGCGCCGCAGGCTCCACCGAGCAGGAGTTTCATAAAGTCGGATTTTTCAAGGATCGCGAACCAGCTGGTCGCCGAAGGCGGCTAGTCTATAATAATAAAAGAAGATGTCTTTGTCTGTCTGTCTGAGCATCTATACATTCAGCCCCTACTGAATGCAGAACTACAAAATTTGGCATACGGGTGCTCAGAAGCCTGCCCGAGTGCATAGTGAAAAAATAATTTAAAAATTTTAATTAGTTCCGGAGATATTAATGAAAACTTCGACCAATGCCTAATTAAAAAGCGAGCGGATCGTAATTTTCGCCCTTCAGCGCGTTCCTCAAAAGAGTAAGCAGAGAGAGAAAAATTTCGCAGGTTTTTCTAAAGCAATCGCTGCCGATCTGTTGGAAATATCAAAAATACACCTGTACCACGAGAAAGAGCATTTATTACCGATTCTTACGGTACAATTTTTTTTTTTTAAATACGGATTTTTTATATTTTTAAAAAAAGTTTTAAAAAGGGTCGAAAATTTCTCTTTTTCTCAATTGTCTTTTTTGAAACGCCCTGTACGACCGAGTAACTGTTCCATTTCTTAACAACTGGTATATTTAGAAAGGACATTTAATCCTCTTTCGAACCATATAAACATTTTTACAAAATACGGATTAGCGATCCATATTTTTAGATTTTACGAAACATCTATTTTTTCACAAAACATTTTATAACTCAAAAGCGTTTAGAGATAAATCATTTCTTTTTTTTTTTTTTTTTGTATATAGATCTCGCTGCAACAATTCAATACCCAAAAGATTAAGAGAAAATTTCAAAAACTGAATGAGTTATAATTTTTTTAATTTTCAGTATCGCGGCAGTTTTGATGAAATTCTGAATCGACGTTTCTGAACTCTTGCAACTGACCTTGACAGAGAAGAGAGAATAAGATTCTTCAGTGCCAGGTGCTAGAGGACGGGAAAAAGTTGCTTTTCGTTTTTCGCCCACGTGACAAAGTATACTGGAAATAAAAAAAGCAGTTTTTGAATTTTTTCAATTTAAAATCGATCAAAAGCAGAACTTCAAAATTGCCCGTCATTATGGCTCACCTGTATGCAGTTAAAAAAATCTAAAGTATAGCTTTAAAAATAAAATAAATAGACATATTATATTTATTTAAATTCATTTTTATTTCATCTGTTAATGACACCATTCACCAATTTCATCTGTTATTGAGTTACTTTTAACAGAATAATATTGATTTTTTTTTTTCCCCTTTTTTTTTTTTATGAATTTGGTTGTAAAAAAGCAGTTTTGGAATTCTTAAATTTTAGATGGATTTCAATAGAAATCGTTAATCGCCCTTGATATCGCCTCCTTGAGCCATTTTGAGTCTAAAATATATCATAAATATTCATTATTGTAATACATAATACATCATTCAAAATATATTTTAAAGTATTTTTATTGCAGGCTATTAAAATGATATAAGTCGTTCAAATTCTGTACGAAACTTTCGGAGAAAACTACGGAAAAACCAGAAAATTTTTATTCTTTTATATTTTACAGTTTCAAATTCAGATTTTTGCTCACATTTCGTACTAATAATTTTTAACGGTATATAGCCCGGAATTAAGCAAGTTTTGGAGAAAACCACAGATAAGTCAGACACAAATCTTTTTTTAAAATGTTATACGGCGCCAGCGGGACTTAGCTAAAGTCAGAAATTTGAAAGATCATAACTTGGTGAGCGAACAGGCTGTTTCAGATATCGAAAAGAGAAGAGGGTGCCGAAGGCGCTACCGCACGGGAATTTACTGCGCTTTCAATAAGCTATTTTCACGATATATCGATAAGCTGTTATTAGACCTGAAACGGGAAAAAGGTGCCACCGAGCGGAAGTTTCGTAAAGTCGGATTTTTCAGGGATCGCGAACCAGCTGGTAGCAGAAGGCGGCTAGTATATAATAAAGATGATCTATTAAGCATAAAACAAAGTGATTGCAATAGGTCGATTTCTAAAGAAATCAACCTAATAGAGTAAATAGTTCTTCACTATTTCTTCAGAAATTCTAGAAGTAATATTTTCATGTGTTATTGTTTTAATTTCTGTCTTCCTGTGAAACATTTTATTTATTCGGTTATTTATTTATTTATTTTTTCAACTGTTTCGTAAAGATTATAATCCTTTTTTTTTATTATTATTCTTTAATTTGAAAAAATTCTACACCCCAGAGGTAAAGTCACCATGTCATTGTCACCATGTGATACCATGTGAATTTTGTGAAAAGAGCACCATGTTCTTTATGAGTATTTTTATATTTATATAGAGGCATTAACGGCCCTCTTCACTTACCGTTGCCGGAAGCCCAAGCCAATGTTATTCTATGGAGAAATTTTCTTTACAAATAACTTATTAACTAATACATATTTTGAAATTCTGTTTTTACATTTAGAAAATTCCCAACTGTTAAATTGACAGACTTTTTTTAAAAATGTATTTTTTTAATTTTTAATATTTTATTTTGAAATTGCAAAATGAAAAAATTTCACACATTGAAAATTCGTATTTTGCAGCTTCAAAATAAAATATAAAAAATTAAAAAATTTTTTTTTTAAAGGTCCGTCAATTTAACAGCTGGGAATTTTCAGAATGTGAAAACAGAATTTAAAAATACGTATTCTATAATAAGTTATTTGTAAAGAAAAATTTCCCATAGAATAACTTTAGCTTCGGCTTCCGCTGGTGGGGAGTGAAGAGGGCCCTTAAGCATTAATATACAAGTCACTATAAAGGAAAGACAGTGGGGGAAAAAAGTCATTTTCTTTATTTATGACAAATATATGTCATTGCAGCACATCAAAGACATGGTAGTAAACGCTTTTCACAAAATTGACATTGTGTCTTTTACCTCCACAGTACAGAATTACTTCTTACCAAAAATTAATATGGGATAATAAAGTTTTTAAAAAAGTTCATACAGATTTGATATTAATATAAACATTTTTAGAAACAAAAAAAGCTAGTCTTATTGGTAATTAGTAATGCATATACATATTATTGAATAATATTGTCTTGAAGAAAGAAATTAGCTCTAGTAAGGTTTGTCACAGAAAGCCAGAAAACATTCTGCCACAGGGGTCCTGATCAGGTTTTCTTTTGTATCTCAGCTACTAATTAAAATAATTTCATAAGTAATACATCATTTGAAAGCTTTGTTGATTTAGAATCAAACAGTAGATTACAGAAATTTCTACCGCCAGATGGTGCTGTAATATTTTAAAATTTCAATATTTTAAATTCTAATGAGCAAGGAAAATGTTTTAAGTTCCAAAAAAGGGATAAGGCACTGCAGGCGCCATCGAGCGGGACTTTGCTAAAGTCAGAAATTTGAAAGATCATAACATGCAGGTGCTACCGAGTGGGAATTTACTGCGATTAAATTTTTCAATAAAGCTATTTTCACTGTATGTCAGTAAGTTGTTGTAAGAGCTGAAATGGGAAAAAGGTGCTGCAGGCATCAACGAGTTTCGTAATGTTGGATTTTTCAAGGATCACGAAACAGCTGGTTGCCAAAAGCGGCTAGTAAAAAATAATTTACAAAGTGCCCCTGTAATCTTTGTTTTTCAACGTATCTCATGTGAATAAAAAAAAAAAATTAGGTTTCTACAGTATGGAACCATTTACTCGGAAACCAGTTATCTGGAATCTTTTTTTGTATTTTATTAAATAGAACATATACAACAGTGTTAATAAGAAAAGAAAAAATAATAGGTAAATATAGACCTGGTACAAGAATGTAATAAAAATCTACAAATGTGATGTCAATTTATTAAAATGATTTTATGGACATTTTAGCAACATCTCTGCAACTAAAATAGCCCCTTGTTCATTAACAATTCATATTCACAAACAAATTTTTGTTATTTTCAGTAGTAATATCATTAAATCTTAGCAGTTTAATCTGCATACCAAATATGCTATAAACATAGAATTCGGCTGTTCAATTTTTTTTTTTTTTTTTTTTTTTAAGGTAATGTAGTTGAATTTTTAAGATAATATGGTTGAAAGACACATAACTGACCTACTAATTTTTCTCTAGTATCTTTAACATACACTGTAAAAAATATGTCCTATTTGCTGCCAAAAATTCTCTGTAATTTGAGAAAATACGTTCTGAACACGTAATTTTTTCGTAAATTATGCATATTTTCTCAAATTACAGAGAATTTCTGGCAGCAAATAGGACATATTTTTTACAGTATATACGAAAGAACATCTATTTAAAAAAAAGTCAATACACAGAGTTTGGGAAAAAATAAAATAAAATAATAATAGAGCCATGTTTTCAGACACCTACTTTTGAAATCTAAAATTGACTTACCAGATCAGGATCAAGTTTCCTACAGTAACCAACTAATTACTAATGTATGCAAAAGAACGGTTATATAAAGAAAGGTTTATTTAAGAAAATAAGTATATGTGATTTTGAGATACCACCAATCAGCCCCACTTCAAATTTTTCATGACCCACTTTGTTTTCGAATGGGAAAAAAAAAAAAAAAAAAAAAAAAACTTTTTTTAGGCTTAGGACATTTTAAATCATGCAATTCAGCCAAAATTCAATTTTGAAAATTTTAACAAAATGCAATATTTCCACCACTCCCAGTAGAGACTTATGAAAATATTGGTAATGGAAGTGATAAAATTAATTCTGTATTTTTCTGTTAAAAGATCACCATATTATTTGGTGCATTTGACAACTCATACAAATGGTAAAACTCAGTAGAGGAGAGAGATCTGAGAACCAAACCATTTGAAATAGTTCTTTCATGCAATTTATAAACAAGATATTTGTAAATTTATTTCCAGTCATTCTAATTAATTTGTTAACAGAAAATCACTCAAAGCAGAATATGAATTATTGTCCTTCCTCAAACTGATGGACATTGATAGTTGATAAAGAGTTCTGAAAGTTTGGGCAAGAGTCAAAGTCTGGCATAATATAGGCTAGAACAAACTTGAGGTATTCCATACTTTTATGCACTGTTTCATTTTGTTTACCCTTTTGTGATTTGCCCATATACTACGATACTTAATCTAGGTTAATAGGTAATGCTGCATTTTGTTCTTTAATTTAAACAGTTCCACTCATATATTTATTTCATTCATATGATTTAAGCAGTACTGCAAAGCTTCTTGCAATATTAGCAATAACTATACCAACTGACAGACTTAGAAATTGTTTCTAAGTAAAACAAGTGTTCAAAAGGATAAAGCAAATAATTACATCAATTACCGATTACTAATTTATTTATACAGAACAGATTTTCTTGACTTACTGAGCACTTTTAAAAATTCAAAATTATTCAAAAGTCAAGGTAATTCCCTGACTTTTAAGTAATTTTAAAATTATCTGACTGTTCAAGGTTTTCCTTGATCTTTAAATTTTGGACCCTGTCTTTAGACTGCACTAAACAAAATGAAACGAGCATTTCTTTTTATGCATAAAGACATGTTTTGGATATATTTTGCTGTGAAAGTCATTCACCATTCCTATACAATGTCACAGAAAAGTATTAAAATATATAAAGACTATAGTAAGACATTGCTGGATCATACTGTGCCCATTTTAAGTGCATTATGTGGTGTATATATAATTTATAGATAATATACAGTTCTACCCAAAATTAAGGAAAAACTTTATTTTCTACCGAATGTAATTTATAGAAGTGCTTTACTAAATTTTACAGAATCCATGAAATTCGTTAGGAATGATAATTATTTTTTGCTATAACTGTGAGTTTTGAAATCCTTTGAATATGAAAATAAAATTTTAAGACGTTCATATGTGTGTATATTTTTTACTAGCATAACTTAAAAAGAAATAATTGCAGAAAATTTTGATATTTTGAAGATTTGCCACTTGAAAAATTTGACCAAGATTAGTAAATTCCAAAAAGTAGAGCATGTGAAAATTGCCTGAATAATTTTGAATAAACTTTTAAATTTAATAGCAGTCTTAATTTTTTCTATGAATGTGAGTACTACATTAAAACAAGGGATTGAGAATGATTCTCTAACACAAAATATATGTCAAATAGAACTAATTTTTAATTGTTTTAAAAGTATATTCATACATAGTACATCTTATCTTACTCCTTAATCTGTCTTTTAAGTACAAAATACATGTAAGAGAAAGTTGTGTAAGTACCACACACCAGATAATTTATATGGAATCTCTTTTATGCAATTTTATAACTTTTCTCATCACTTTTTATTTTAACACTAATTGCACATGCATTAGTTAATTAAAATTTTGTTTTCACATTGCACAAATTAAACTTATACCAGGGGTTAGCAATAAGAATCTTTTACTGCACTGCACATATACTGAGCATTTCTAATTTAGGTATATTTAATTATATTTCTTGACAGGAATTTTAATATTTTGAATTTTTTTTTCCATATGCATCTAATAATCTTTGAATTCATATTGTGTGTCCTTTATGATAACGAAAAAAAAAAAAAAAGCTGTCCCCTAAAAATTATTGAACATTGTATTTATAGGAATCCTGAAATTTTTCAGTTATGCTCATTTTATGAGAATGCATGTAGGAAAACAACAAATCTAAAAAATTTGCATTATTGTAAAACCTATCAAAATGAATAAGACATTTTGCACAAAATCTGTAACATTTTGGGTAATGGTACACCAATAAGTAATTCGGTTGAATTATTTCTCACATATTCTAAAAACTACTGTACTATAGTTTTTTTTTTCCTCCCCTTTATAGAATATTGTCACATAATTGTTGTCTAAATTTAAAATTAGAATAATGGTAAATGTATCAAACACACAGGTTATTTCATAATGTTTTCATCATATCATGTATATAATGCAAAATGATGATTCATATATATAAATAAATAAAAACAGGGTTCCCACTCAATTTCAAAAATAAAATTTCCTGACTTTTCTAGGTTTTCCAGGTTTATTTTTATAAAACACCAGGGCCCAAAATTTGGTTTGAGACATAAGACAGCTTGCATGGGTCGTACTCTCTGCCCCTTTTTCAGGACACTCGGAGGAATAAGAAATTTTAAAATTCATTGCTATTGCTATTTTATAAAATAATCTCTACCCTGTATAATCTGGGCACATTACTATAAATATATCAAGAAATTTTGAGCATGCAATTAGTGGTGGCCAAAATGGCATAAATTTATTATCTTTGAGTGTCCTGAAAAAAGGGCAGAGAGTACAACTCGTGAGCTTGCGACTTGCAACATAAAAAATAGCTCATGATATAAAAGATAACATAGCTCATGACACCATGGTATTTTAAACTGTATGCTCAAAAAGCATTTTCTTGGTTTATATCATCATTTTTCTAAGTTTTTGGATAATATTTACAATTTTTCCTAAATTTTTTTTATAATTACAAATTCCCTGACTTTTCCAGTTTTTTTCTGATTTGTGAGAACTTTGTAAAAGTTATGATGCTAAACGAAGGGAAAATTTATTTTTTATGGGAAGTTCATTTGTGTGTTGGTAAATTATACATGATAAAATAAAAGGTAGATGCTCTTGGAATACATAAAACAATTGCAATTTTTTTTCTCCCTTCCTCAAAACTAACATTAAAATCCTTGAGTATTTTTTGCTAGTAAAATTTACAGCTACAAAAGGTATTTACACATTTTCAGGTATAGATTATTATTTGAAATGAAAATTATTTGATAGCTTCAAAATAGTCTAAATAAAAAATTCTTGTATCAAGGGTATATATTTGTACTTCCTCATGAGAAATAAGCTTTATTCTATTATTAAAAAAATAAATTAAATAAAATAAAATGCAAGACATAAAAAAAAAAAAAAAAAGTCTTAGTTCAAAATAAGCAATATAATTGATGAGAAAGGGAAAGCCCAGCGATTAGAGCTTTTACATTAACAATTCAAATGTTTCTAAAATAGCTGGTAACAAGAAAAAATCTTTCAATACAGAAATCAAAATCTATAATTTTTATAAATGTGTAAAAATCAAAGTCTGTGAAGTCTTTACATGCACAGAGACAAACAAAATACTAAACCAAGAAATACAACAGAAAAATCAAAACCTTATATGAACAACACTCAGTGGAGGATAAATAGAAATACATTGTTATTCTTATTTGTGTTAAATTATATCCATTCGTTTTAAAAATATTGATGAGTTCTTTCAAAAAATATTCATACTGATAAATTTATACCTCAGAGGGAAAGGGGGGAAAGCCATGCTCCTATAAAAATGCACTCCCCCCCCCCCAGTTGAGTATAATCATCAATTCATTAAAAATATTTCTCATTGTATATATTTATATGAAATTTTATCCTCTCTCAAAATATGTAAATCCGTCGAAAACCAGAAGTAAAAATTTTTTACAAATCCAATGCTTTCTTCAAGTAGATATATAAAAAAAAAGTAATAAGGACAGTGGGAAAAAAACAATTCATCTTACTTACAAGGGAGGGTCACCAACTGTACAAAAGGTATTTATACATATATATCTTCTTAAAGCTCTAACTGAGCTGATAATAAAAATATCCATCTTATCAGCAAATGCGCCCCCTAGCGTGAGTTATTCTCAATTAAAGTTTGTAAATTGCAGGCTCTTCTATAATGAACTTTGAAGAATTTCTATCATTAGAATCAATTTTTTAATAGATTCTCGTGCTAATTATGACTATTTATATTCTTAGTAAAGTATTTTATTATGTGTTTAATAATTATTTTGTGACAGCATTAAATTTATAAATCCAATACTTTATATATGTAGCCATGTGTAAAATATTTACAATCAGAAAGATCAGTGTTTCCGCTACGGTAGCATTTTTCGCGAAATGCTAAAAACTTATCAAAAATGCGAAAATGAAAAAACATGTTTTCGCTTTTTTGCTAAAGCATCTTACTAAAAATCTTACTAGCATCTTGAAAACAAAAAAAATCTTCGGCAAAAATATTATAACGAATCTTTCATGGGAAAAAAATCGCAACATTGATCAAGAAAAGTCCATCGGTTTCTACTTTTAAAAAATTAATAATTATATTGTTACCTACAATATAATATTTTAATGAAAAGGAATATATTAAATAATAGTTTTCTTCATTACTATAAAAATTACAATAGCTTCTTTTTTACTTTAATTATTCTTTATTTTTTTTTTTAATACTTTTCATACTGTTTAGCATGTGTTAATTTATTGTTGACACAATGTAATTTACATGTAATAATATATAACATGTATATTTATTTATTTGTTTTTCAATGGTGTGGTACTTGCAAATGAGCGTTGACTGTGCTGTCGCTAACTGTTAACCATTTGTGAAGGAGTACCCAATGGGTGGCCACCACTTACAGGGATAACAAATCCATGCTTTATCCAGGATTCGAACCTTGTGGGGAAAAGAATTCTGAAACTAGAGAAATGGACAAATATATAGGAGAGGGACCGAATTTAGTTCAACCAATAGGATTACGGGAAAGGTGGGGAGTGTGGCCAATAGGAATTGAGGAATGTTAGCTGTGTAAACAATTCCTATTGGCCAGGGTTTAACCTGGCAAAAAAATTACTTTAGCATTTTAGTGAAAATAGGCAAGCACTATTTTAGCTTTTTCGAAAGTTAATTCTTTGGATACCATTGATTTCTTTTACTTAGCTTTGTTATCCTCAGTTTTATTTTCTATTTTTTTTTGTTCATTGCTGATTTTAACCAAGCATCCATATTTGTAACTTTAAAAATATGAATCAGGGAAATTATCTTTTGATTTTAACAATAGAAAAAGAGGTACTCGTATCATACGTGTAAAATGAAAAAGCAATTGAAAAATTAACTAAAGTGTAGTGGTAGATAATCGTGAAATACTAGTGCTAAAAATGCTTCTATGAATCAAATTCTGAATTCTGACATACTTTTAAATATTTTTGCATTTAAATTCAATCATTAAAAATTAATCCAAATTACTATATAAATAATCATTCCCAAAAATGTCAGTCCTTTCGTAGTTTTACCTGCAAATATTACAAAAAAAAAAAAAAAAAAGAGTTATTATGTAGAGATATTTTATACAGTTATCCTGTTTTAGCTTTTTAGCGAAATTCTGACCAACATGTTTCAGCAAAATGCTAAAAAAACTAATGGCAGTTTAAACCCTGCTATTGGCCACATTCCCCACCTTTCTCGTAATCCTATTGGTTGAACTAAATTCAGTCTCTCTCTGATATATACATGCATTTCTCTAGTTTCAGAATTCTTTTTGCACTGAAGACGGTACGCTTAAGGCTACCGAAACAGCTGTATGCATCTCAAATATTTTTCTTTGGCGTTTCTGACGTAGTAGTTTATTCGTGTTTTGGTATATACATATATTTTAAACACATTCAAAATGTGTCAATTTGTTATTTATAGACTACTGTACTTTTGGTTTAGCAACAAAAAATAAATAAATATAAGTGCAATGAGACTGACAGATTTTGTAGCAAAAGAGGGACGCAAATAATATCTCTGAGAATTTTACAAAAAGCCCTCCTTTTATGGAAGGAATGATACAGACTTATGGTCTATAAAGAATGCTACCAAATCTAACATTAAAAATATTACTCTTAAAACTTGAAACATTAAAAAAAAAGAAGGTTCTTTTATTATATCAAAAAATACTATATTATTATGATTATTTACTTATTAATATATATAATGATCCTCATCTGTCATGAACGAATCCGGTTAGTACCGCTTCAAAACAGAAACTTTTGGCAGCCATTTTTTTTTCCGTTTGTTTAATTCAACTTAGGAAACATACATATCATTTTCATACATGTTTTGTATCGCACATATTCTTATTTCCTATAAAACCTTGAAAAACTATTCAATTGTAATGTTTAAATGTCTAAATTAAGTATAACGGATCACTGGCTATTATAAACATGAACCTATAAATGGAATTATGTAACTTCACGATTATAAACAAAGCAAGACCAAATAAAAACAAACAAAAAATGTAGCCATTCAGAAAATACAAATTCCAAATGGACAACTTTTTAATTCCGAATGAACGACTCTTTGACTGTTTCATTAAAAAAACGCTTAAAATATTTATAAAACATATTAAAGCCTTAAAAATCTTAAAATATTTGTAAAAACGCATTAAAGCCTTTAAATATTTTTATCAAACTTCATTGTTTGTTTACATTGTAAGGTATGATTGGCGCCGAGTTTAGTACGTAAATGCCGCCAGTTGATTTTAGTTTTGAAATTAGTGTAAAATGATAGTTGGGATAGAATGTTTGGTTGGGCAAGTAAAAGTTATCAGTTGAAATGAGTATTGAAATTAGAGTAGTCTAAGGTGATAATGTCGAGTCAAGGTAAAATGTTCGGTTGAGAATGAGAAAGTCCCTAGCTGGATCCTGGACATTTTGGCGATGTTGAGGGTGAGATAGCTGGTTGGAGGTATCGAGTAGAGGTGAATTTGGGTTAGCATGGAGTGTCTGTAGCTATTGGATAGTTAGTTAGAAAATTTGAAAACAGGATCTACGATAGTCTTAAAAAAAAGTATTTTTATAAAATGAAGTGAATCGATTTTTCTTATTATGAGGACTTTAAATACGCAAGCGAAGTGATGACGTCAATGGCCGTTCGTGGATACAAGAAAAATATTTCCTATGTTAAAAGCCCAATGGATTTTTCGTAAAAAAATATTAAAAATCGAAAGAAATTATTTCCCGATTTTAATCCTCATATTTAGGTTTAGATATGTATTAGTTATCATGTGTATGCGTTAGATTAAGTTGTTTTTGTTCTAAAATTGATAAAATTTGAATTTTAAATTTCAAAACTCTAGATAAAAAAAAAAGAAAACTTCCATATTCCATTGAAAACATAAACATTTCATTTCAAAGGATGATATTACACAATAAATATCCAACTAATATACTAATTAAAAGGAAAATGATAAATATTCTATCATAATTTGAAGTGAAATTTGTTTTCAAATGTCTAAATAAAGTATCTGATATAAGATACTAATATGTTGCAGCGGAATAGATTTGATATCGGTCATCCTTGGCAGAAAAAAAAATATATATTTATATATATCGCCAAATTGTCTGGCGAATATAATTTAATTCCTTTCAAAAATCATGGTTATTTTAAAAATTTATATTAAGAGAGTAAGGAATAATATGAAGCAATATTTCGCACAACGCATATTACGAAAATATACATCTGGCATGTATATTTTCGTAGTACGTTTTTGATCGCCAAATACAAAAACGCCAAGGACAACAGAGTTTTGAAATTTAAAATTAAAATTTTGTCAATTTGACAGCAAAATAACTCAATCTAACATATGCACATGATAACTAATACATATCGGGAAATAATTTTCCTCGGTTTTTAATAATTTTTTACAAAAAATCCAATGGGCGATTAACATAGGAAAACATTTTCTTACATACACGGACGGTCAGTGTCGTCACACTTCGCTTGCGTATTAAGCACTTAATGGAACACTGGGATGTGTTGTTGCTGTAGTGTTGCCGGGCCTATATTTTTTGTCAAAAAGCAGTTTTTTTTATTGTCATTCATATTTATTGATCGGGTAAAATTTTTGAAGTGAAAACTTCTTTAGGCGCGTTGAGCACTTTTGGGTGAACAAAAATCATTGAACTCCCGTCATCGTCAGCTAACGCTTTCCATTTGAAGTGAAAACTTTTGGGTGAAGAAAAATCATTGAATTCGCGTCATCGTCAGCAAACGCTTTCCATCCTTGTATGATACAAATAATGTATCACACAATTAACTAGCTAATGTGATGTGTTAATAATTATATACTGTATATTGTTTTAAAATCTGGTGCGGCGTTACACGACTTCTCTCATCTCCGGGCACTGTCTCTATTGCAGCTAGACCTCACAAAACCGTGAGAAAGCCCAAAGCTGCCATTTTTCTCACGTTTTTACAATCTGGTGCGGCTCTACACGACTTCTCTCATCACCGGACACTGTCTCTTAAAGATTGCAGCTGGAAACGTTGCAGTTAGGCCTCACAGAACAGTGAGAAAGACCAAAGCCTCCATTTTTCTCACGTTTTTACAATCTGGTGCGGCTCTACACGACTTCTCTCATCTCCGGACACTGTCTCTATTGCAGTTAAACCTCACAAAACCGTGAGAAAGGCCAAAGCCGCCATTTTTCTCACGTTTTTACAATCTGGTGCGGCTCAACACGACTTCACTTAACTCCGGACACTGTCTCTTAACGATTGCATCCGGAATTATTGCAGTTATACTTCACAGAACCATGAGAAAGACCAAAGCCGCCATTTTTCTCACGTTTTTAAAATCTGGTGCGGTTCTACACGACTTCTCCAGAGGTTCCAACCTAATCCGGCAAATTGTTAGTACCGCCCCTTTTTCTTCACCACTTAATTTTTGGAGTATTTTTCTTGTTAATTCATCGTAGATACATTTGAAGAGAATTTTTCTAAAAATTAAGTGGTGTAGAAAAAGAGGCGGTACTAACAATTTGCCGGATTAGGTTGGCAGCTCTGCTTCTCTCATCTCCGGACACTGTCTCTTAAAGATTACAGCCGGAAACGTTGCAATTAGACCTCACAGAACCGTGATAAAGGCCAAAGCCTCCATTTTTCTCACGTTTTTACAATCTGGTGCGGCTCTACACGACTTCTCTCATCTCCGGACACTGTCTCTTAAAGATTGCAGCCGGAAACGTTCCAGTTAGTACTCACAAAACCGTGAGAAAGGCCAAAGCCGCCATTTTTCTCACGTTTTTACAATCTGGTGCGGCTCAACACGACTTCACTTAACTCCGGACACTGTCTCTTAACGATTGCATCCGGAATTATTGCAGTTATACTTCACAGAACCATGAGAAAGACCAAAGCTGCCATTTTTCTCACGTTTTTAAAATCTGGTGAGGTTCTACACGACTTCTCCAGAGGTTCCAACCTAATCCGGCAAATTGTTAGTACCGCCCCTTTTTCTTCACCACTTAATTTTTAGAGTATTTTTCTTGTTAATTCATCGTAGATACATTTGAAGAGAATTTTTCTAAAAATTAAGTGGTGTAGAAAAAGAGGCGGTACTAACAATTTGCCGGATTAGGTTGGCAGCTCTGCTTCTCTCATCTCCGGACACTGTCTCTTAAAGATTGCAGCCGGAAACGTTCCAGTTAGACCTCACAAAACCATGATAAAGGCCAAAGTTGCAATTTTTCTCACGTTTTTACAATCTGGTGTAGCTCTACACGACTTCTCTCATCTCCGGACACTGTCTCTATTACAGTTAGACCTCACAAAGAACGAAAATTATAAAATATCGAAAGACATTTGATTTATAAACAAAGTTGAAAATACATTTAAATGATCACGTGGTAACCATCATGATCTAAACATTGTTTTCAAGATTTATCGTTCACATTCCGTCATTTTTGACGGAGTTATATACTAGTTGTTATTATGTTAGCAAAATAATACTGAATTTAAAATAGTTTGATTTGTATAACTAAAAAATCATATTTCTCATTTCCCCCACCCCCCTTTAAATGCTTGAACATACACTATATTAGACTATGGTGCAAATTAATAGTAATGTAATGTTTTTGATAATACAATATGATTAATGTAAATAATTCTGCATAATATATATATATTGAATCATAAATATAAGAAAATGAGTGAGCTTCAGGTCATTGAAGATAAAAGACAACTTATTAAATAATCAACAAATAAAATATATTTAAAAAATATTTTTATCAGAGCTAATAACAAAGTACATATATAAACACACAAAAGAAATAAAATAATAAAACTTAACTATATTTATATCAGGAAAAGAATATATTTATTACATAAATTTTACATAATTATACAAGCAGTCACTGTCTTAGATAATTTTTGTTTACTTTTGATCTGTTGTTTAATTTATTAATTTAATTAATAATTTACATGATTTTGTTAAAATCAAACTTGTAAATATTAAGTTTGGAATGTCAATATATTATGATTTTCTCTTTCTTTTAGATACATTATAGATATGTTAGCTAAACGCTATAACAAGCCCTTTATGTTCTGTCATAGCATTTACTTTCTGACAGTGCACTGAGTTACAGTTCATTCAGAGAATTAGACGCAAGATTTTCTAGGATAGATTTTTATTAAAATATTGCCCTATGGTACTCCTGAAAAAAAATACCACAGTATTATTTCATAATAAATCTATAATTTATCATGTCCATTAGTCTGTTCAGTTCCCAAACAAGCAAGCAATGATCCAGTAAAAATAGGTCAGAGGCGTGAATTCTTTTAGTTTTGCATAAAATGAGCAAAGGTAACGCTGCAGATTACACACTTCTAGAAAGTTCCTAGACATAGTTATCTCACAGCAGACTGGAGCCATTGCTTTTTCTTCCGGAAGACATAATAAAGAAAATTTGTTTTGCTTCTATTCTTGTGCAAATCCTTCAGTTTCTTCAATGGCATATGTTAATTTTTCAACTAGCTGTTCATAACTTTTATAAGGAGGGAGATCAAGGCGGTTGAAGCAAGTATGACTCCTTGGTAGCCATGTCTCTTTTCCAACCTTTTCAATGCAGAAACGCTGAGGACCATTACTTCCTGTATATTCGAAACAAAACATTTATTAAATTATTGATTATTTAAAAGATATGAAAAATAAAAGAGGAAATAAAAACAGTTTTGCTAAAGATAAAATTTAATTTTCATTTTATACACAGTTCAAAATGACTTTTATTAAAAAAAAAAAAGAAAAGACACACATACCCATCAATTCTGCAAAGCCACCAACTGGCACTCGGCAAGTTCCAGTAACAAATTGTAATAATCTAGCTCTTTTTTCATTATCCATTTCTCTTACAAATTGCCAAAACCATATAATTTGTTTGCTAGTGCGAGTATAATGCCTATAGATTGTATTCCGTTGCCAATCTTCAATATCAATTTCTTGCATACCACATAACATTAACTATAAAAAATGAATAAAGCATATCAAATTAAAGAAACAAAAAATATTAAATAATTGCATATCATAATTAAGCATGTAGAATAGAATCAGCAACAGTAAACAGTATAAAATATTACTAAAATAATATTTTATAACATATATATATATTTAAGTTCCTAATACCTAATATGCATATTATAATAATAAAGTGTAATATAAATAATAAAATTTAATCTCAAAATAATTAAAAATTGCATATCAAAATAAAATGAGTGCTATACTTTGAAAACACTTCTGTTTAAAATACATATAACAGCATAATGCCAAAATAATTTAGGGTATCTGTAACCTTTACTTAAACATTCCTTTTTATTCACAGCAATATCATTAATCCACTATTTAAAGAAATTTATTTAAAAAAAAAAAAAAAAAAAAAATGTTTCATGCTAACGAATGCCACAACAACATTAAAGAAAGATTTTGAAGCTATTACGTTGTTACAATTTGAAACAACAAATATGCATGTCCATTTGCAGACCTCTGATGACACCAGCTCTAGTAAATGTAATGCAGTTTTGGTTAACTACTATCATTGACATACTTATAGCTCTTGCGAATGCCATAAAAGTGAACCATACTATGAAAGAAGGATCAGAAACTTAATTTAAACTAAAAAAGTATTAAATCCTACTAATTTATAAATGGCAGAAAACATGTTATACATAGAGGAAAAAAAGTAAAGAAATAAAAGGGAAAGAAATAGAAAAAAAATTAACATTTTTGTTTAAAACATGACTTATTTTTTGCAATTTCACAGGGAAGTTACACATTCAAATTATTAATTATTTCCTTTTTAATCTGAAAAAGATCATACATAAAAAAAAAAAAAGACAAAATGATTGAAACATGAAAGAAAAAAGAATCTTTTGTGCTAAAGCATTGTTATATATTTTTTTAAAAAAAGGTTATTGTCTTTTTTTTTTTTTTTTGCGACTGTATCTTCTTGTGAACAAGAGAGTCTTCAGCGTCGTAAAAGGTATCGATGTTTGCCAAGTAATCCAAGGAACATAAACAAGGCAAATAACAACATCTAGAACACCAAAAAGAAATAACAGGAAAGCAGATAGCTGTTTCGCTACCGTCTTTAGTGCATAAAGAATTGTGAGAGAAGTGCTCTTATATATAGGAAAGGGAGGGGATTCAGCCTAGGATGATCAGTCAATAGAATTACATGGAATTTGGGGGATTGACCAAAAGGAAAATACGAAACCCAAGTTGTAAAACATTTGCAACTATTTATTTTTTACAACTTGGGTTTCGTATTTTCCTATTGATCAATCCCTCAAATTCTGCGTAATTCTATTGGCTGATCATCCTAAGCTGAGCCCCCTCCCTTTCCTATATATAAGAGCACTTCTCTCACAATTCTTTATGCACTGAAGACGATACACTAAAGGCTACCGAAACAGTTGTCTGCTTTCCTGTTATTTCTTTTTGGCATTCTAGACATTGTTATTTACCTTGTTTATAATCTCACGCCAAGTCTTCCATCAATAATCTAAAGAACATGTTTATCTTGGTTAGAAATTTCTGTCACCTTAATTAACAAAGTTATTAATTAAAAACATCATGTTAATAAAAGTACTTTAACTGTCAACTTGCAAACAGTTTCTCCAAAAACCATTGTTCCTTCGTCAGAAAGAGTTCTACAGAAAGAAGCAAGTAAGATAAAAAAATTTGTGGGTTTTGTAAAAGCGATCTTTCTGCAACAGATCGAGATATACAAAATACATCTGTACCATTCAAAAGAGCGTTTATTCCCAATTCTAATGGTGTAATTATTATTATTATTTTTAAATACAAATTTTTTACATTAAAAAAAAATTAAAGATGTTCAAAATTTTTCTTTCTTTCTATATCATCTCTTATTGAATCACATTGTACAAAAACATAATGATTCAATATTTTACTGAAAGGTATCTTTAGAAAAGCCATTTAATTTTCTAACAGTATAAAACTTTTAACAAAATACCGATTAGCGGTTCATATTTTAAAATTTTATGAAACATTGAATTTTTTACTAAACATTTTATAACTCAAAAAGTTTTTAAGATAAATATATATATATATATATAATAAAGATGATCTATTAAGCATAGTAGAAGCCAGGCAACAGATACAAGATCACTGAAATACCAATGACCAATAAGTTAAAAAAAAAAAAAAATAATAATAATAATAATCAGTGGATGAAATACACTAATGTAAAGAAACCAGATCTATTAATTAACAGCCTGCAAGACAAACGAATCAATAAAGTAAAACAACAAATCTTAACTTAAAACCATAAACTTATCAAAATTAATGAAAAAACAACATAAGAAACACAAGGTAGGAAGAAGGAGGCAGGCGGCAAGACTTGTGACTTGCCTGTGGGGTTACACTAGTTTTATGCCGGCAACACTCCCCCAGCCTGCCACAACCAGAACAGGAACCATATGGATTTAAAAATGCAAATTTCAAAGCAGATGAACAACAATGAAACCACGAAGCCACAATGAAATTCACCGATTGATCACACTGTGTTTAACAGTATAATTAGAACATTAAATATAGTTGACAACTCAAAAAGGAAAAAACTGAAATTTTAATGGAAAATGAAAGATTGCATAGTAATACAAAGCAAATGCAACAAGCCTTCTACTTTTTTTTTTTTTTTTTTTTTTTTTAATTTAATTTCACAAACCCACCCAACCATCCAGCCTTACAACACCACCCCACCTCCGTAATCAAACATCTTCCCACCCAACCACCACCTTTTTTATTGTCTTTTATTATTTTATAATTTTTTTGTTGATATACACAAAAGTGTACACAGCTTTTTTTTTTTTTTTTTTGTACTGACAGAGACATGGTTAAGGATATAAAATAGAAAATACAAAGTTTTTAGGAAAACCCATTTTAGCAGTGGCTGTGATCAGTTTATTAATATTCTTGTTTTTAAACTTTGCAGAGCATAAATTATTAATACGAAATAAATGGTTAATGATGATGTTTCTAAATACCGAAAGATGCAGACATGAATTAAAATGTGTAAATAAGTTTACATTAAAACAAAAATCTTGCCGTTTGTCATAGATATCTGTGTAAAGTTTATTACCATCGATGATTATTTTGAGATCTAAAAAGTTAATAGATTGATTAGTCAGAGTATTTTGAGTTAGCTTTAAATTAGGTGGATAATTGAAGGAAAAGCCATTTTGTGAGTTCTTGTTGAGATAAAATACAATAATATCATCGATGTAACGATAAAATCGAACATCATCATTGCAAATTTGCTTTTCATAATAATAAAGATAGAGATCTGCCAAAATACTGGAGCTACAACCTCCTTGTGGAATGCCTAATTGTTGCAAATAGATATTGTTGTTGTGGAAGATATAATTATTATGGATAACAAAGTTAAGAAGTGTTTTAAATTTTTCTTCTTTAAAATTGTAAGGAAGATTAATTTGAGCTTTATATTCTTGAAAAAGACTGTAAATGATATTACTAAGATCTGATAACTCAATATTATTGAAAAGATCTTGAAAGTCAAAAGTCATAATATTGTCTATTGAATCGAGCGATTTGATGTATTGAATTAATTGAAAGCTATTTTTAAGACAGTGTAAATTATCAACTTTGCAAGTACATTTGTAAATTTGTTTTAGAATATCCAGTAGAGCTTTATTAGCATTGTTGTTATAAGTGTTACACCCAACAGTGACAGTGCGAAATTTAATTGGAGATTTGTGAAACTTAGGTATGAGAACTATGTAAGGATAATTAAAGTTATTGAAGGGAAGTTGAAGTAGTTTATAGTAATTATGTATTTTTCGGTTATTAATAATAAGGTTATTATTAGTTAAACTGAAGATGTTACTATTATTGATTGAAGAGTTTAAAATAGAGAGATAGTAGGATTTACAAATAATGGCATAATTATTAGGTGATTTGTCAACATAAGTGATCACAAAGTCATCCTGTAGTGATTTGATTGAGTTAAGAAGTACAGATTTTTTAAATAACACCAGATTTGAAGAATTGATAAATAATGCATTTTTGATTTTTTGTAACACTAAAACTTTCCATTGAGTGAAGTAGGCAATAGGTTTATTATGAGTAATAGATATTTTATAAATAAATAAATCTAGGTCATAAGAAAACTGTTGTATATATATATATATATATATTTAAATATAAATCTTAATGAGAGGAACAAACCCTAAAAAGAATGAAATCCTATTTCATAAATTTTGCGAGTTAACCCTTTCAGCGTTAGCCGTTTTTCGGTATATCTGTTTAATGATTCATAAAACTAATACTATGCACAGTATAAATATGAAAATTTAATACTGTATACTACACATGGTTATTAATCTCATTTTCTTGAAAAAAGCAACATATATTTCAAAATTTAGCTACACTAGCCTTTGATTTTGACTATGCATGCTGGAAAAAGGCTTAACGCTTATAAGGTTAAGAATTTTCTTGTGAAATGTGCACATGGAATTTCCCAAACTCTCATTTTCAGCTTCTTCTTTAAAAGCTTTGTTTTAAAATTCCAATTATGTGTAAATGAATAAAAATACAGGAATGCATCTACACCATTCAAAAACATGTTTTTTCACAATTCCAACCACCTTTTTTTTTTTTTTGTAAAATACGGATATTTAATATTTTTTAACAGTTAAAAAACCTCCAAAATTCGTGATTTTTTTCGGCTCACATTCATTCATCTGTTTTTGAATTGCTCTGTACTTAAAACCAATTGTTCAATCTTTAAATATAGGTATCAACAGAAAAGCTGTTTCTCATTTCCAACCATATAAAACTTACTCTTTATATTAAAAAAATTTACTACCACTGTTTATTTATTTATTTTTTGGGGTGTGTGGAGGGGGTGGGGGTGGAGCTGTGAATATGTGGGTAGAGCCCCACAAGGTTAATGAGCAAAGCGACTCCCTCCCTCAGGGGTTGGTGAGCAGAGGGAGCACAGCCCCCTAATATATTTAATATATATATATATTATTGTTATTATCATTATTACTAAAAATTACCTCAAGCTCTCTTTCATCATAGTAATGTAGCCATTCAAGAGGTAAAACCTCATTAAAACCATCTAGAAAAGATTTTGTTTGTTCTTCTTGACCACGAGAAAACCTCCAGTCAGTCATCAGCCTGTGAAAAATTGTAGACATTTTAAAACTGAGTTAAACAAAAGAATAAATTTTGCTACAAATTAAGCAGATCATTTAGATTTGTAACTTTAAAAGTGTTTTAAAAGAATTTAATGCACTTTTGAATTTTTATTAGACGTATAACTAATTACTTTTCTGTTAAAAACTTTTTTTTTTAATAAACATATCCAATTAAAATGAAATTTAATGTAAATGTATATATTAAATAACTGCTCATGAATTGTAAAATTTTGTATGGATGAACACATTATTTATAAATCTATAATGTGCTGTAGGAATTTTATTATTTTGAAGTTTAGACATAAAATGCAATAAAAGAATTAACAGTACACTTAACTATGAATGTATATATGTTAGTACAACACATTCTAATGCAGATAAAAAAGAATTAATTATGCAATATATTAGTAAATCAAGATTCAATTTTTATTTTATGGAATATATTAGCATTTTATGTATAAGAAAATAAACCAACTTCTGAATAGTTTATGAAAATTATGAGTAGTTTAATGAAGATGTAAAAGAATAGTGAGAACATTTAAAAAACAATCTATGTTGAAAACCCTAAAATAAATCTTATCTCCTTACTTATCACCTTTAATTTTCTTATATATTTTAATGAAAATTTTGTCTCAAAGGCAAATAGGGGGCCAGTAAGAAGAAAAAAAAAAATCTTGAAACTTTTTGTTGTTGCAGTATGTAATTATGAAGCTTCTTTTAAGTACCTCTATTATTTTGTACATGAATAGCAAGCATATTCATCAAAGGTTCCTTCCACAACAAAAAAAAAATTTGAACATTTTTCTAATTTATAATATGTAAGGTTTTTAATCAAATGCAATGTAATTTTTAGAAAACTTCATACATTACAGTAAACACAACATACTGCATTCAAAATATAAAAATATTAAATAACTAATTAGAATATTTACTTAGTAAGTTTTAACTATGCATCTGCAAGTGTTAGGAAAATTTCTTTTATATAATTAATTAGTCAAATGTACATAGTTATTCTGAAAAATAAAAAGTCATCTCCAAGTAAAAATGATAAAATTAAATAATAAATAAATAAATAAAAATGTCAATAGAATTAGTTTAATGTCAAGCACTCTGAGACAGGAACAAAATGAGGGGTTTTATTCATGATTTTATTTTGAATCAATCAACGACAGTATTGTGTACATTAGTTCAAAATAAAAATATAGGTAAATCCCCATCTTATAGCTATGTTTCTCTTTCAGAGTTCTTTTTAGTCAAAAAACTTTAACCACAATAATTTAATGACTTTTACTGATATATTCTTTTTTTTTTATTTCCTAGAGTAACTATGTATGTTTGGCTAATAAATGATGCAAAAGAAATTTCACATTTGTTTGTTCACACTTACACAGGCACAATTAAAAAGATATTCAATAAAATACTCATGTTTCATTAAGTATTAATATTTTCATTATCTGTTTAAAATATTTTGTCTGCAGTAGCATATCAAATTTTCTAAAAATGATGTTGCGTTTGAAATTAAAAACTTTGCATATTTTATATATATATATAAATTGCTCGTGAAATAAACCTTTATATCGCCATGAATATACATTCTCAGGGGTCAATCTACTTTTATATTTTTGAGTATCATTTTTGTGATACATAAAATTACAGTGTAAAACCTTCCATTTTAGTAGTCTCTCAATAAAATGTTTAATATCATATTAATAGTGTCTCATTGAACCAAGCATAAGTAATCATTAAATTCCTGAATATAGAAAAAAAAAAAAAAAAAATGTAAAGGATTAATAAAATAAATAAATAAATAAAATTGTGTAAAGATAGTTTTTATTAGAATTTTGTGAAGAGGCCTAATTTCTACAGTGAAATTTTGTGAAGGGGCATCAAAAGGACCTCGATTTTTGCCTGGATCGGCCCCTGATGCTATTCACACACAAATAAATGCAGATAATTAAAAGAAGTGTCATAACCACATTCTGCGACTACAAATTTCAAGTAAATATTTTTTATACAATGATTCCAAACATTATTTTTGTTACTTGTTTCCTTTTTGCCTTTGAGACAAAACTTTCACTGAAATATACGAGGGTTGCTATTTATATTTCTGGCCTTGGCAACAGTAAGTGTTGCTAGGCGACCGCAGACGATTTTAATCGAAAGTTTGATATTTTTAAACGTAAATTCAGCAGACGATTTACCATTATAGCTTTATTTGTGTTGTTGACAGTAAATTGAAAAGTTCTTCTCTTTCAAAAAATGGAATTGAATCGTGAAAATTTTCGTGCGATTATTTTTCATAACTTTCGACGTGGATTGTCAAGACAACAGTGCTTCGATGAACTTAATTCTTTATACAGCGATAAAGCGCCATCCTACAGCACTGTAAAAAATTGGTATAACGAATTTAATCGTGGTCGATGTTCGATCCAGGACGAATCCCGTGCAGGTCGTCCAAAATCCGTTGTTGTGCCAGAAAAGATCGATGCTGTGCGTGAACTGATAAAGCAAGATCGTCATGTGACATACCGTGAGATTGAGGCGTCTTTGGACATTAGTATGACTAGCATCAATAAAATATTGCATGAATATTTGAGCGTAAAAAAAATTTGTTCGCGTTGGATCCCGCATAATCTGACAAACGCTCAAAAAAAGGCTCGTGTCGATTGGTGCAAGGAAATGGTGGAAAAATACGCTCAAGGTACATCAAAGGCTGTGTATAACATCTACACAGGTGACGAATCATGGATCTATGCATATGAGCCGGAAACAAAACAGCAATCAACTGTATGGGTCTTCCAAGGCGAGGCAAAACCAACAAAAGTTGTTCGAGGAAGAAGCACATCGAAACAAATGATTGTCTGTTTCTTCGGCATTAACGGTCATGTGGCAACAGTGGCGTTAGAGCAACGCAGGACGGTCAATTCTGAATGGTACACGACCATTTGTTTGCCAGAAGTCATCGGAGAAATTCGAAAAAAGCAGAAGAACAGGCGAATCATTCTTCATCATGACAATGCGAGCTCTCACACATCGACTCAAACAAATGCATTTCTGACTGAGCAAAAGATCGAACTGATTGGTCATCCGCCGTACAGCCCCGATTTGGCACCCAATGACTTCTTCTTATTCCCACACATCAAGCATAAATTACGTGGACAACGATTTTCGACCCCCGAAGAAGCGGTTGATGCATTCAAAACGCATGTTTTGGAGTTACCTCAATCGGACTGGAAAAAGTGCTTTGAAAATTGGTTCAAACGCATGCAAAAGTGTATTGATCATCATGGAGAATATTTTGAAAAACAATAAAACCAATTTCGATCCTACATATTTGTTTTTTCATTATTAGGCCAGAAATATAAATAGCAACCCTCGTATAAGGTATAAAATGTTCATTTCATTCCACAAGTAATGACTAAAGTACTGAAAAGTAAAGGCAAAAAGTATTTAAAAAAAAAAAAAAAAAAAAAGTTGAATTTTTGCACTGAATAATAATTACTGTGAACTCTCGCTAAGACAGCCCCGTTCAAGATGGATTTCTCGCTATTACGTACAAAACCATAATCCCCGGCTAAGGGCTATAGGAATTGCATGTAACAAACATCGCTTTATACGTACAATTCATTCGTTAAGATGGACATTTTTTTTTTTTTTTTTTTTTTTTACCTCAAAGCTTATTTTCTCCGAAAAAGAATCAGTTCCCAAAATTTTTTCAAGTTTTTTTTTTTTTTTTTTTTTTTTTAACATGAAAAGTTCACTAGGAAATCTCTCCACCAAAGATACTAGATTTCTGTCATATGCTGGTGGAAATTAGGACAATTTATCAATCGACCGAAAATGTTCCATGCAATATTTTTGAACAATTGGCTAAAATTGAAAATGACATAGAAAGAAAATCGTTTACCAAGATTACTTCTTTTTTTAAGATACACTAACTAACCATTATGTACTATCAGCCTTTTTTCTTTATGTACTACATCAAGTTGTACTATATTGTACTATATGAAGAAAAGAAGTTTTGTAAGTAAGTATCGTTTTTCTTACGCGTTTATATTTTTAGTGAATAAAAGGGTTTGAGGAAACAAACTTTTATTCGTATTATACTGTGTATGTGTACATAATAGTAATTTTAGAGATCATATAGAACTTCAGTTAATGAACTCCTGTTATAATGGACTCTCACTATTATGGACAAAAACTGCCGGCCCTTGATTGTCCGTTTTAACGAGAGTTCACTGTATTTACACATCACAATATTATTAACAAAACAAAATAAATAAATGCACATGGTGAATGATAAATGCATTACCTTAAATATTCATCTTTATTTTCTTCTGTGACTCTTAATTCCCCCCCACCAGCTTTCAGCTCATGAGATTGTATCTGTCCCAAAATTTCAAAATCAACACTAAAATACAACTCTAAGCCACATTCTTCTATATTGTTTTCTCTGAAAAACAGAATGAAATGTGCATTAGCAATTAATTTAGATACAATATTTAGATGTCAAGTCATCAATAAAAACTTACTTTATCCACACAAGGGAATTGTAAAACTCAGGATCAATAGATTCAATATCTTTCATAGTTAATTTTTTCCCGAGCATTCTTTTATAAAATGGTAATGTAAAACCACTATAAATGAATTTTCCATGAAATAATGCCTGAAAAAAATAAAAGATAATAATGAATGCAAGGAATTTTTTGAGACAGTGTAATACACATAAATAAATGTTATTTATTTACCATTGCTATAAAACGACCAATGAACCTAAAATACAGAAGATGATCTGGATTTACAGATGAAGCTGGATTGATTTGTAAACTATAATTATTCTTCCCTGCATATTCAAATAAACAATACATTGGATTTAACACTTCATGGGATAGAAGAAAAAACCATTCCCTACACAAAGAAAAAATGCATGACATTAAAGAAACTAAAATACATATAATTTATTTTCATTAATTAATAATGCAATAACAAAGAAAGTGTATGTTTTATGAACATACAACATTTTGCATAAGTATTAAATAGTTACTACTTAATAAGTATTAAATAGTTCTTTCAGAATTCAAGCGTCTTCTTGTTATGCACTCAGCCATCCTCAGATAGTCCAATGATCAGACTGTTTCTTTTCTATACCAGTCTGAACAATGGATCAGTCTGGTTCAGAGTGGTAATTCTGATGATCCTGAATTTCTGAGAGTAGCCTAATGCCCAACTAGAAAACACTGGAATTCTAAAAGAACTACAAAGTATTCAAAACTCATGTATATGATTTATGTATAAACGGCATTGTATATGTATCGATATATATATATATATATACGACTGTATATTGTATATGACATATGTATATGATTATACATAACTAAAGTTCTCTTATAATAAAGTATTTTATTTGATACAACATTTTGTTTGACTAAATTTAAACAAATTTCATTAATTATTAATGGACTATAATGCATTAAACTTTTAATGTTCATTGGTTTTGCACTGAAACCAAAACGTTTAACACTTTCTATGCCACAATTTTTCAATATTTTTTCCTTGTTTTAAGCACAACTTTTGTTTTTGTTTTTTCTCTATTTAGTACATAGAAGCACTATTCTGAAATTTACCAAATGATATTTTAGGTGGAAACCATATGCAGAACTCATTTTAAATTTATCAGTAAGTGAGAGTCACCTTCCTGCTTTGATAATGATTTCATGCTTCATTTTTTCACCTGACAAAGAGCTGTGTTTTCATTTTGACTTAAAAATACTGTTGCGAGTTCTTGTAATTTACAATGTTTACATGTAAAGTTACTTATTTATCAAATTACTTACAATTAGAATGTAATCAGATTAACATATGGATTCAAACAAAAAATTTCTTGAAATTAAAAATGCAAATTTTTTCTTTTGACGTATTTAGATCAGCTACATGTCTAATAGCCAGTTTTGAAAATAGTTTCGCAATTTTCAAAAGAAAATATGTAGTGAACCTTAAAGTATTAAAAGAAAAAATAAATCTGGAGTGACTCCTCTTGACTTTCCAAACATTTAGTAATTTACAGTTGTTTAAATTAATTTAAATAAGAGAAGTCATTAAAAAGACAAAAGAAAAAAATCATAATCGGATATTTAAGTGTTTTCTCCCAAACAGTATGTCATTTAATGCTATCCAAACTCTTATGTATTGTTGTGAAATATCTATAACTAATAAGATTGCAAAATCAATTATTTATCTGTATTTCTTTATTTTATTTCTGAAGTTTTAAACAATTTAACATTACTAAAGAAAACTTTAAATAATTTAAGCCCATAGACTGCAATGTATAAAAATTCTACTTTGTTTACCAGAAGAAAAACTGTAAGTCTTACTTTGTGACACTGGCTCCCCTTTTTGGGATAGCTACGATTTTGAGTGATGTATGTATGAATGAAAATGGTAGTGTCTAAACATTTTTCTTAAATGAGCTGAAAATTGGTATGTATGTTATAGGTCCCCATAGCACGAACTGTATAGATTTTTGTGAATCTAGACCTTATACTTTGTTTTTTATAGGTGCATAAAGAATTTTTTTTTTATCATTATGGCCTATGTGCTGAAATTATTTAAAGTGCAATAGTGTCTAAATGCCTCATCTGATTGAGCTGAAAATTTATATAAATGTTATAGGTCACCATCGCACAAACTAATATAGATTTTGGTGAATCTAGCACTTATAGATTTTTACAGGGGACACAAAGAAACTCTTTATCATTATGGCTCAAATTATTTAAAGTGTGATAGCATCTAAATGCCTTATTCAAAATAACTGAAAATTTATATACATCACATGTTATAAGTCACTGTCACACAAACCGTACATATTTTGGTAAATATAGCACTTACAGGTTTTTTTTTTTTTTTTCTTTTTTTTAATAGAGACACAACAAAAAATTCTTTATCATTATGGCCTATAGATTGAAATTAATTTAAGTACAATAGTATTAAATGCCTTATTCAATTGAGCTAATTGATTTTACACTTCTCTTTAAATTATTTAAAAAACTGTTAATTAATGTTTCAAAAGTCAAGTGGAGTCACTGCAGATTTTTTACTTTTTTTCTTTCTTCCAAAAACTTTCTTGTATTTTCCATATAATATTAACTAAATTTCATAACATTTGAAGAAAAGTTTTTTGCTGTATCGCTCTTGGAAATTTATAATTTAATTTAAAATACCTTATGAAAATATAAATAATTGAAATAAGGTTAGCTTAATCAAAATGCACCATAAAAGATAAAGAGCTAATATTACACAATAAGATTTTGTGATCACACATGTTAAAAAATACATTAAAAATATTCCATAATATATTTTAAATATCTATAAAGTTTACCTAGCAATACCACCATAGTCTAGTCCTTCTTCACCTCTAAAAGTGATGAACAACCTTCGTCTAAGTTCATGAGGTGGAACCCTCATTATCTGATAAAATAAAATATAAAAATAATTTATAACATTTACATTGAACATTATTAAATTTTCTTTAACTTTTACATTCAAATCTTTTTGTTTTAAGTTTATCAATTTTCAACAAGTTTTAAAAACTCTTTAAGCTTTGTACAAGAGATGAATTTTTGGAAACATATATTAATCGTGCAATCTTAATTTGTTCAAATGACAGACTAATCAGCGAAGAACTTGAAAAAATCGTGACCATAGCAAAAAAGTAAGATTATCAACGAAAATTAATTTATTGTTTATGCAAAAAACGCATTAAAAATTTAAACTGCATCGAGAATGCTCAAAAAATAAAACAGAAGTTTACCACCACGATCCCGTATGATAAAGGAGCAGCCGATAAAATTAAAAATGAAGCATCTAAAATAAATATTAATATACCTATTAAGCCAAATCCAAATATTTCTCAAAGAATCAGAAGTTATAAAGATCAAATTAACCAACTGGAAACCACAGGAATTTATCAAATAACATACAAAACCGATGATAATAGTAAAGGGTATTATATAAGTGTGACAAAACGAAAAAGAAAAACTTGCGTTAAAGAACATAAAGCTGATATTAAATTCAATAGAACAACTACCGCATTAACAAAAAATTTTCAGAATGATAATATTGATATAGACTTTAATAACGTCAAGAAATTGGCAAAGTACGAAAATTATCACTACGTTGTGAATTGCGAAGCTGTCAAAATTATAAGTAATAAGCGCAGTTGCAATCGAAACGAAATAGCGGTCATTGACAAGTGGCAACACCTATTTAAGAAGAAGATGAGAGAGTCTTTAGTGTTAGAGCCAGTCAAGCCAACACACCCCTACAAGGGAGTTTGCACTTAGAATGGTACAGGCCCATACCAAAAACGTTTTGCAGCATATTTCCAAGTATGGCCGTTTATTTATATTTAAATAGAAAGAAAAAGAGTTATTCTAAAAAGATGATGATAAAAAAAAGGCTTCCTTATTTTGAAATAGACCACCTTGAAAAAAAAAAGGAACATCTCCAAGATTAAATTTTGTTTTAGGACAGAATTATTCATTCATGAATGTGTGAGATAAGAAAATTCAAATGGTTTAGTTCTCAGGTAGTACTTGAGTGAGTATCACCATGTGTATGAATGAATCACCAGATAGTATGGAGGGTCCTCAGTTGGGAAAATACTTATACTTTCATTACTGTTTTATCTTTTTTCCCTTTCTTTTTCCTATGACAATTTATTTATTTATTTATTTATTTTTGTCATTGCCTACAAATCAAAATGCTAGTTTTGTGTTTTATTAATGAAAATGACCACTATATTAATTCAATAATGTCAAAGGAATTACATTTCTTCACACACAAAACTTCCAAGACTTTAAATGTTAAACTGTCTGAATAGATTTGAAAGAAATGATACAATGGGCTGGAGATACAAGTTATTTATCATAACAGATTGAATAAAATTATACATATTAAATAAATTAAAGTTGCAGAAAATTAATGATACATAAGAAAAAATTGCAAAGACACTTGTGCATCTTGTCCCAGATCATAGGTAGTAGTAAGGCTTGTCCTATTCTTCATGTGTCATCATACCTTGTGTACCAAATTAAACTTTGATATATAACTCTTTTGGAACTATATAATATTTGTTATGATTTTTTCTTTCTTTCTTTTTGCTATAATCAAGGTTGCTACACAAATCTTGAAAAAAAAAAAAAAAAAATCCTCAGTTCCCTACCCCTCCTTTTTTTTAAAAAAAAGTAAAATAAGATTATATGTAATAATACAGCATCAGCGTCTAACAAGTCTACAAAGTCAACTAAATATATTTAGGATATATTAATTTTAGTAACTTTACTTAGTATACAGATGGCAAAAATCAAAATTGACTTTATTTCATTACAAGGCACTTAAATTTTAAAAAAGATTTTTATACAAACTAGGCAATTTACAGTTAAATACTGAAATTAAGATTTATTATGAAGAGTTTTTCTTATAATATTCCAAAAGTTTTCTAAATTCCTCGAATTTTCCTTTATTTTGCAATAACTTTTGAAATCCCCTGTATTTTAATTGATTTTTTAAATTCTTTAAGTTTTCTAGGTTTTTCTTAAATTCCAGGTACTGTAGTTACCCTGATAATGATGCAACTTTTCATATTTTTGAGTAGCAGGGGTTAATCATTAATATTTATCATTTTATAAAATATAATATAAATAAGCGAATTCAGAACTGACGACAAGCACAGTAATCTAAAGGCAATGAAAATTATATTTGAATTTTTTAAGACTTTTGCATTTCTTTTTGAGATGTTAAATTAATACGCAGAGCTTTAAACAATCTGCAGCACTCACTGCCATGATGCACTGAACATATGAGAAGAATATTTTAAGTATCACATAATATGGGATTAATTTGTAAACAATCTTAAGAAAATTTTATTTATTTATTTTTTCAATCTTTTTTCTTTTCTTTATTTTTTATATACTTTGAACAATACAATATCAGTTTTACATGAAGGTAGCTTCATTAAGTTTAAATGCATTGCCGCTTTATAATTGCAATAAATAGATAATAAAATATGTTTAAAAAAAAAAAAAATCCTCCATACATTAAGCCAGTAAAAAGCCACTTACTTGTGAAAATGAGTCTTCAAATATATTTTGTCTTGAAACAGTAATTTTTATATGACTTGGTAAGGCATTACACTGAAAAAGAAAGACACATTTAATTTTTATATAGATTTATTTATAACTTATTATAAAATGGAATAAGCAAAGAGTTAAAAGGCAAAAGAAAATCAGAATTCTGAATACATAGCAAATTTATTCTATAACAAATATTTTGTATACCAAACACAATTATTACTATTATATATATGTATATATGTAGAATCTTGGCTGGGTGACTAGGGGTGGGGCAATGATGAGATGCGACTTAGATAATGAAGACATTTATTACGTAACATACACAAAACAGATTAAATATAAGGATTAACATATAACAGCAGACTTCCTATCGTTAACCAACTGCTGGTTTCGAGGCTTAGCACATAATAAACTCTCTTGATCAGTATAACCGTAACATGACAACATTTAAGCACCTTCTCGTACTTGTATTCACAAAAACACCTACGCGTGCTATCAAATAGTAAAAATGAAGTAATGAGCCCTCCATGGCTCTACACACTTATTATGAGCATTCTGTGCTCAAATTAGGAGAAAATCAGCCTGTCAGCCTTCGCGCTGACGGTCTCAACCGATCTCCACTGCAGCCAGATCTCAACTGACTCCCGTCCGTCATCTCGTTCAAAGATAAGCATCAGAGGCAGCGCCATCTGTTGGTTGTGCAAGGAACTTCCCACAACGCTCGGCCATTTTGATGTGCGGTGACCTCACCGTAAACCAGCCTGGGATACTAAAGGATATCTGCAAAATACAATTAAAAGAAAAAAAAACAAAAAAGAGAAACAGACATTAAAAAAAATTATGTACATAAAAATTCACAGTTAACTTTTTCTTTAAAGTTTATCAGTCTAGTTTGTGGATTCCAGTTCAGTTAGTGGACCATAATTTCATATGGTCTGCAGAAGTACTAGTATGTATAGGTCCTTCGTGATCACCTATCTTCTCGACTTCATATCTGTCTTTGGTCTTTACTCGCACAACTTTATAAGGACCTAAGAATTTTGGTCTTAGTTTCATGCCGGTTCCAAACTGAGTTCGCTGGATGGCAACTAGATCATTAATTTTATATACATGGGCTTTCTTTCTCTTCTTGTTGTAACATCGGCGATTTTCTTCTTGAATCTTAAGAATGTTTTTTCTTGCTTCTTCACGAATGGTGTTAAGATTATCAAGCATGGAATTTATCCTTTCCTCTTCGAGGAGTTCAAGTATTATCTTCTTTCTTTCTCATTGTTACTCCAGTGAGTAATTCGAACGGAGTTCTTTTGGTACTTCTTGATACGGTGGAATTAATAGTTCTCTGGACAGCCTCAACAAACTTGTACCACTTTTTAGGGTCATTTATACATAACTTGGATAATACAGGAATGATTGTTCGATGAAGTCTCTCAATTTGACCATTCCCTCTTGGGATTCCGGTTGTGATGGTGTCATGTTCGATTCCCTCTGATTTACAGTAATCTGCAAACTCCTTAGATATGAACACAGGTCCACGATCAGATATTATTCTTGCGGGGTTACCAAAAATAGCAGCTTGCTGTTTTAATTTTTGCAAGGTGTCTGCTGAAGAAGTTGACTTCACTGGATATAGCCACGAAAATTTACTAAATCCATCGATGACGGTGAAAATGTGATTGTAGTTTTTGTTAGTGGTTGGTAATGGACCCACAAAATCGATGTGATACGTGGATAATGGTATATCTCCTTTAGGGATAGGGTTCAAAAAACCTTCTCCTTTTCCCTGTTTCTTATTTACAAGTATACATTCTACACAACTTTTTACAACATTATCTATGCATTTTTTCATATTAGGAAAGTAATATTCTCGTTTAACTAACTCTTCAGTTTTATTAGCCGAAAAATGTCCTAAGGCATGACATTTCTCTACGACCTTGATTTGCATGATCTCTGGGACAATTAGTACATCCCTATCATTTAACACTTTATATAAAACATTATTTTTTAACACATATTCGTCATTTTGGTTCTGTTGTAAAAGAGATTTCATAGTGTTGATAAACTCATCATTTTCTTGAGCAGTAGCAATACGATGAGTAAGGGTATCAGTTGTTACAGTCATTACAGGGTGTCTGCTAAGCGCGTCAACATGCTGCATTTGTTTACCAGGTCGATGTTCTACTTCGTAGTCGAATTCCTGTAGCAGGAAAGACCACCTGGCTACCTTAGGTGTCAATTCACGTTTATCTAAAGTTTTAGTGAACGCTTGACAGTCAGTATAAATTTTGAATTTACTACCTAACAAATAGTTCCTAAATTTTTTAAGGGCTTCTACTATCGCTAATACTTCTAACTCATAACTACAGTATTTTTCTTCTTGTACAGAGGTCTTTTTACTCATATAATGGATTGGATAGTATTCCATCGTTATCTTCTTGTAGTAAGATTGCACCGAATCCTAATTTAGACGCATCTGTATGAACTTCTAACTTATAGCCTTGTTTAAAAAGATGTAAGACAGGCGTATTAGATAAAATGTCTTTCAGCTTTTGAAAAGCTAATTTCTGCTCTTGCTCGAATTTAAATGGAGTGGAAGCACGTAATAAGTCACTGAGTGGTCTTGCTATGTTGGCATATGAACGAATAAATTTTCTAAAGTAACCCGTTAAACCTAAGAAACTCTGCACTTCCCTAGCATTACGGGGTTCTGGGAAATTTTGGACTGCAAGAGTTTTTTCTACTGAGGGTTTAATCGTGCCATTCTCAATTATGTGACCTAAGAAATCGATCTTACGTTTCAAAAACTGACATTTCTTTAAATTTAACTCTAGACCAAATTTTGATGCCGTTTCTAACACACGTTTTAATTTATCTAACCCTTCATTCTCATCTTTAGATGGAATAATTATATCATCTAAATAAATAATTACAGTACCCTCTTTTAATAGGTCTTTAAACACATAATTTACATATCTTTGAAATACTAAGGGACTATTACATAATCCATAGGGAACTTTTAGAAACTCATACTGGGCATTATCGGTCACAAAAGCTGTATATTTCCTACTTTTTTCCTCTACATCAACTTGTAAAAAGGCATTCTTTAAATCTAGTGTCGAAAAAACTTTACCCTCCCCTAATCTATCAAATAAATCCTCAATATTTGGCAACGGGTATTTATCTTTAATTATTTTCTTATTTAAAGCACGATAATCACAGCATAACCTTATTCCTCCATCTTTTTTCCTACACACCACTATTGGCGAAGCATAATTTGACGTACTTTCTCTAATTATACCATCTTTTAACCACTGGTCAATTTGTCTATCCACCTCTGATTTCTCTACAAATGATAATCTGCGAGAGCGTAAGCACGCTGGTGTATCATCAGATAAAATAATGGACATTTTTAAATCAGTACTTTTTGTTTTAACTGGCTTATAACTTTTTATTAATTCGCTTAATCTCTCTTTTAACGACTTATCTAAAATATAACTGACATCGAATTTTTCTTCTTCTGAAAAATTGCACATATTTGAAAAAAAAGAATCTATTTCATTTTCCTTCGATCGAATACAGGAAAAGAACAGTCACTTGCTTCATCGAAATTGCTTTCCCCCGAACTCAGAAAATTTTTCCCCCCTATGTCGGAATTCAAAACATGTGTTTCCTCTTTATTTTGTTGTTTCAAAATATGAAAGATATTACCAGGGAGAATTACGTCACATGACAAATTGTTGCAAAAAGCACCGATTATGTTTATTGAATCATGATTAGGTAAAGATATTTTAAATTCAGTCAGATTTGCATCTTTCTTTTCATTAAAGCAGCTAACTAGAGTGGTTGAAGAAATAACATTTTTAGTCTGTGGAATGCTATTTTTATTTACAATTAGAATCGAAGAACCTGAATCTTTCAACCCTTTAAGTGGAATATCATCCACTAAAATATAAACATATTCGAGCTCATTAACAATTAGGTTAATCGGACTTGTTTCGGATTGAACTACTGAATTCGTAGGAAGATTTTCACGGAATTCTTTTTTCTCTGAAATACGTTTAGGACACACTCTAGCGAAATGAAATGTTTTCCCTTTTGCACCACAAATGTAACACATTCTTTCATGCTTTTCGTGAGTTTGATTAGATACCGAATTACGTATTATGGGATCTTTATTATTATAATGTGTCTTTGTAAAAGGAGTTTTGTTTACAAACCGCTTATTCTCTGAACTTTCGTTTCGCGTATTATTATTAGTTTCAATTAACGATTTACCTCTAGAAGAGTAGAATAAATCACACCCCCGACCTAATTTGTTGGGTTTAAACCAATTTTGACCTTCTCGAACACTAATATGTTCCTTAGTTCTAGAATCCAACGTTTCATATAATTTATCAGAAACTATAAGATCACACAATTGCTTAACGTCGTTAACCCCTCTCAATCTACAATAGTAATCAAAAGAAGCGCTTAGACGGGAAGCGAATTGGACATGAGATTCTGACGGATTACGCAACGCATTTTTAAAATTACTTAAACATTCACGCGGCGTTGGTTGAAATTGTCTTAAAATTAATTCCTTAACTTTTTCATAATCGTTAATTTCTTCGGTGGTTACGTACGCAAGAACCTGATTACATTTATCTCCCAATAAATTAATCAATATTTCCGATTTGAATTTAGACGGTACATTTTTAGAAACGAATGCTTTTTCAAGGGATTGAAAAAATAAGTGCAAAGCTTCCGGTTTCTCAGGTACTGAAATGGTTAATGTTCGAATACTTCTAATTAAATTTTCTAATGATTGTGAAGTAGTTTCTGAATTTGATTGCTCAACATTATTACTAGAATTATTTGCTGCAGCCTGTAACTTTAAATTCTGTAACTCTATTTCTTTTTCTAACTGGGATAATTTAATTCTTTCTATCTCAATTTTGGTTTGTTCTTCTACAGATTTCAACTTTTGTTCTTCTACTAACATTTTAATAACACCTCTAACAAATTCTAAATCATTTTTATAAATATCAGAACTCTCAATCAAAGTTTTGATTTCAACCACCTTAGCTTCCGCCGGAACAGTTAGGCCTAATTCTTCAGCAATTGTTTTTAAATCGGCTTTTCTAATGCCTTGTAACACGTTTTGGGCCATTATAACTCTAAATAATTATTTATACCAAAAAATATTTCAATACTTCTAGCAAATTAATATCATACTTAAATAGAAACAAAATAATATGAGAACAATTTTCTCAAAAAATGATTCTATGGTTTTTGTTCTCAAATCAAAATTATCATGATTTTTAAATAACCACATGCAGAACAATTTGTATTATACAACAGAATATTTAGATCATCTTATATATTTCTTAATTATTACACATATTTCATATAATATCACCATTATCATTATTGTTCTCTATTTAATAATTGTTATCACTTTCGTTTTAAAATAATATTGTTATAATATTGTTAAAATATTATTGCAAACAGTAATAAGCAAAATTATAAAAGATTACTCAGAATATTTTTTCAATCATAATTCTTATTTCTATTCATTCTTCTCAAGTAATGTATTTATTTAATTTCATCACACACTGAAACCAAAACAGTTCTCAAAAAATATTTCACCATTAATTTCTAATTCAAAACTGTATTAAATTCCCTTTTCTCAATTTATGCATTAATCATTATTATTTATTATCAAATAAATGATAAATATATAACAACAACAGTTACCTTTTATAACTTGTTGGTGGTAACATCGCGGCAGAGTCCCCACTTGTAGAATCTTGGCTGGGTGTCTAGGGGTGGGGCAATGATGAGATGCGACTTAGATAACGAAGACATTTATTACGTAACATACACAAAACAGATTAAATATAAGGATTAACATATAACAGCAGACTTCCTATCGTTAACCAACTGCTGGTTTCGAGGCTTAGCACATAATTCTGTTGGTTGTGCAAGGAACTTCCCACATATATATATATATATATATATATATAATAAAGATGATCTATTAAGCATAGTAGAAGCCAAGCAACAGATACAAGATCACTGAAAAGCCAATGACATCAAAATCTATGAAAAAAATAACTTAAGAAACTTAAGATAGGAAAGAAGGAGGCAGGTGGCAAGACTTGTGACTTGCCTGTGGGGTTAAACTAGTTTCATGCCGGCAACACTCACCCAGCCTGCCACGACCAGAACAGGAGTCATATGGATGTAAAAAGCAAATTTTAAAGCAGATGAATAACAATAAAACCACGAAGTAACAATGAAATTCACTGATTGATTACATTGTGTTTAATAGTATAATTAGGATTTTAAAAATAGTTGACAACTCAAAACGGAAGAAACTGAAATTTTATTGGAAAAAGAAAGTTTGCATAGTAATACAAAGTAAATGCAACAGGCCTTCTGCTTTTTTTTTATTTATTTATTTATTTTCACAAACCCACCCAACCATCCAGCTTTACAACACCACCCCACCTCCGTAATCAAACATCTGCCCACCCAACCGCCACCTTTTTTATTGTCTTTTATTATTTTATAATTTTTTTGTTAATATACACAAAAGTGTACACAGCTTTTTTATTATTATTATTATTATTATTATTGTACTGACAGAGACATGGTTAAGGATATAGAATAGAAAATACAAAGTTTTTAGGAAAACCCATTTTAGCAGTGGCTGTGATCAGTTTATTAATATTCTTGCTTTTAAACTTCGCAGAGCATAAATTATTAATTCAAAATAAATGGTTAATGATGATGTTTCTAACTACCGAAAGATGCAGACATGAATTAAAATGTGTAAATAAGTTTACATTAAAACTAAAATCTTGCTGTTTGTCATAGATATCTATGTAAATTTTATTACCATCAATGATTATTTTGAGATCTAAAAAGTTAATTGATTGATTAGTCAGAGTATTTTGAGTTAGCTTTAAATTAGGTGGATAATTGAATGAAAAGTCATTTTGTGAGTGCTTGTTGAGATAAAATACAATATCATCGATGTAACGATAAAATAGAACATCATCATTGCAAATTTGCTTTTCATAATAATAAAGATAGAGATCAGCCAAAATACTGGAGCTACAACCTCCTTGTGGGATGCCTAATTGTTGCAAATAGATATTGTTGTTGTGGAAGATATAATTATTATGGATAACAAAGTTAAGAAGTGTTTTAATATTTTCTGCTTTAAAATTGTGAGGAAGATTAATTTGAGTTTTATATTCTTGAAAAAGACTGTAAATGATATTACTAAGATCTGATAACTCAATATTATTTAAAAGATCTTGGAAGTCAAAAGTCATAATATTGTCTATTGAATCAAGCGATTTGATGTATTGAATTAATTGAAAGCTATTTTTAAGACAGTGTAAATTATCAACTTTGCAAGTACAATTGTAAATTTGTTTTAGAATATCCAATAGAGCTTTATTAGCATTGTTGTTGTAAGTGTTACACCCAACAGGTAACATTTATATCTTATTATTGAGTATCATTAATACGTGTCTTTTTCATATCACTTTACTTGTAGAGAAATTTTCTCCAACACATAATTATGATGGAATAAGGAGAAAAATGCTTTTTAAAAATAGTGGTGCGAAGAATAGACTGGTACAATAATATTCTGTAATAAATTATAAATGTTATCAGGTATGATTACTGTTTAACATTAATATTAGATAAAGGACAAAAGTAATCGCAATATTACTATTATAATAACTCCATTATTATTCTCTAGCTTTCATAAAATGCAATTTCAATAACTTTCTTCTTCGTTACATTAGTTATTTTTATATAAATTTAATAAAGTTAGAAACAACACAAATTTTCTTAATTAAACTAGTACATTTAGACAGTTTCAGAAACGTCTACAACAGTGGCGTATGCAAGGGGGGGGTTTGGGGGTTTAAACCCCCCCCCCCTTGACAAAATGTATGATAAGAAAAATTAGGCTGTTCCTTACATTTTTTTTCACATTTCAGGCGGAAAAAATGTATGGCAAGCGTAGAATATTTTTTTCTACGAAGTGGTTTAAAATTATGACTAACTTTTTTTTTCATTATTCGGCGATAAACACTCCTGAAAATAACTAAACCACTTCATTTGCGCGGCGCGAAACATGTTTACCCTGAAAACAATTATTTGAAAGGATTTCACCTTTACGAGTTCATACTCAAGGACAAGAGGGGTCGACCATATGGGGAAGGGGTGACCATAGAAGTTGAAGTAGTGACCTTGAAGAAGTGACCCAAACAATGCCCCAACAGTAGAAGACATTTTAAATGAACTAGCGAAACTTTCTCGTCGATTAGACTTCGCTCAGTAAATAAGAAAATTCAATGAAATATTTTGTGTAACTATGTATTGAATTTTATGTTTTGTGTAGCAGTTTGTACAGGCTCTACGTTATCCGTCGCTAATTAAAGATTTTTTAGTTTGATCTTCTAATTGGTGAGTTTGTTTTACTGTTTTTCATTTTCTTACTCTTATTTTCGGCAAGTAATTATGATACTTTAAAAGATTGTTAAACTTAATTAAAAATAAACTTAATTAAACCTAATTAAACTTAAATAAGCTTAATTAAACCTAATTAAACTTAATTAAACTTAATTAAAAATTCGGAAGGACGAACCCCCCCCTTGGAAAAATCCTGGATACGCCACTGGTCTACAATATCATGTCACATCCAGACAACATAAAATATATATATATATATTAAACTAAATATTTCAGAGATTTTGTTGCAAAAAATATGAGTAACAGCGAACCAATTTTAACATAATTGACAAATATTATTTTAAACAAATTTTTACCGCTAAAATGGAAAAATAATGAATAAAATTTGACTTACATGGCACAAATAACGAAACTGTGTGAGCTTCCATTTAAAGTTGCGTTCGTATGCCACAGGCACTCCGTATGGACCTTTTGGTCTACATAAAGAAATTGTAAGAATAATATAAATTTCATACATTTAAAAAAATTGAAAGTTTAGCATACACCAGGCAATTAAAGAAATGGATAAAAAGGTGTTTCATTACCCTTTTGTAGCATAAGGTTGACGTGGGTCAACAAATGTAGTCGTTTTAGTATTATGGTCAACAAAATACTTTAGACCCTCAGGGGTTCTCTTGATTTCCCAACCAGGAGGCAGAGGATCCTCTAGTCTAAAAATAAGAATACATTATTTAGAAATACAATACATGAAGTTATGTACAACACACATGCAAACACAGATTTCATTTAAAAACAAAACTAGAAACTTAATACAAAGCCACTTAAACATGATGCTATATTTCTCTAGTATAATAAAATAAATACTAATGAAAATCAGTTACTTTGAAAAGTTTATTAATTCACCTAATTCATGATTTTTTTTTTTTCTTTTTTTTTTTAAAAGAAAAAAATGCATTATTTTAAAATGCACTATTTAAAAAAAAAAAAAAAAAAAAAAACGCACACATTTTTTTCTTTTTTTTTCTTGAATGTTATTACACAAATAGTATAATCTTTACCATAATAAATATTTTTTATGTATAACTCCGAGTTACTTATGAAAATAGTTTTGTAACTTTTCTATAAGGAATGTAGAATTACAAGATGTCTATTAAAATTCACTTACAGATTAACTGCATTTAAATATAGCTTCTAACTCTTTATGCTAATATCTACAAAAAAGTTTTACATTTGTTCTTTTTTAAAATACAAAATTTATAGATATATATATATTTTCAATCTTTATTTTTTAAATTAAAAAAAGTAAAACATAACAAAATAAATAATTAAAATACAATATTATATTATGCACACAAATAGTTTTTTTTTTTTTTTTTTTTTTTTTTTTCCTTTTTTTTGAGTGGAGCAATTGAGATATGGAGCAATTGGATAAATGGAGCAATTGAGATTTTGAGATTTTTTTTTTCTTTTCTTTTAATTATATAACTTACACACTTTCATAGAATATAATTATTCAAATTTATGACTGTATTTTACAATGAAGCATAAAATTATGTTTTTAAATCGATAAATATGAATAATTTAAAAACAGTAATTATATATACATAACATTCAATAATTTGTTTAAAAAAATAAATCATTTTGTACCCCTGAGTTCGAGGATCTTCCCACTGAGTTGTTTTGTTCTTGTGATTCACAAAGTAAACTCTACCATTTGGATCAACACGTTTTTCTAAAGAAAAGTAATATCAAATAGTTTAATATGAGATATGGATATGATTCATTGCAATTTATAAAGCACAAAATATTAAGATTTTGTATAAATAACAAAATTAATAAGTAAGTAAACTAAAATAATAATAAACATATCTCAAATTACAACAAGGAAAATTTGAAAAATAATGTTTAAAGATATCAATAACAATTATTTTATTTTTATTTATTTTGCTATAATAGATATGCATTGAGTGATTACAGTCTTATATAAACTTCTGGTTTGTTTCAATAGATTTTTAATTTGGACTTACAAAAACATCTACAAAATCAGAATTATAACCAGAAGTCTGGTTTTAAAGAGAGAGATGCACTTACTATATAAAAAACAATATCAAAAAATCAATTACCTAATTTCCTTAAATCATACCCACTTTTTCAAACTTTTTTTTTAGTATATATTTAGACTCAAAGAATAAAAAATAGCCTGTAAATTCAGAGCATTAATTATGTACTACAAAATTTTTCTGGAGGTATGGCAGCATTATGTTGATGCATAGCTAAATTTTGAATTCCTAAGATACTGATAATTTAAGTTTATAAAGATCACTCACTGTTACGCCATTATTAAAATTTGTAATCTTTTACACATGTTCTAAAGTGAAGCTTCCCTTTTCTCTTAAAAAAGAACTATAATGCAATATTTAATAAAAATACTTATCATGGAAAATTCCAATTACAATGTTGCAAAAAAAAAAAAAAAAAAAAAAAAAAAAATGCACCATCCAATACATATGATGCTAAGAATTGAAAATTAGGAAACAGCTTTCAAAATAGCAAAAAACATATTAAAACAGGGTTGCTACACAAATCAGGAGAGAAAATTCCCTGAGATTTCCCTGTCCCTTTTAGAAGTAAAATAGATGACACGCAATCATGCAGCATTAGAATCTAATATGTTTACAAGTTAATTGAACATATTTAGGGTACATTAATTTTATTAACTTACTATAGTTGGGGAAGAAAACATAATTAATTCATTATAAAGCACTAAAATTTTTTTAAATATTTGATTATAAAAAGTTTTCCTATGTTTTTCAAAAAAAATTTCAAAATTCCCTGAATTTTCCCTGTTTTTGCAATAAATTTTGAAAATTCCCTATTTTCCAGGTGCCGTAGCAACCCTGTAAAAATATCTAAGTGGTAAGAAATCTTGTTAAAAAAAATTATTAAATCTATATAAAGAGAAATTGTCTATGTAAATACATTTACAAACAAGCGCTGGTTTCTAAAAGATCTACTAGGTACAGCAAACTGTATACAATTCTGAATAACAATGCAATTAATCATATTATTAATAACTTTATATACGTATTCATATATATATAATATCTAGCAGGCTTTGCCCACTTCACTGAGCACTATACTTAAATGAGTTGTCAAGATTCCATATCATTATTAATAACCTAAGTTAAAGTTTCCTCTGTGTTCCATAGAGGTTTTTGCCGCTCGCAACGTGAGGAGTTCGGGTCCACACTGCCTTCAGCAGCAACTTACCCGCTTCTTACTTCCCCTTCCCCAGCAGCTAAGTTAGAAGTTTTACGAAATCTCACTAAAGTACATAATGCGTATACGCCTAATCAACATTCACACACCAAAATTCATCATTCTAAGATAATGTAAGGCGAATTCAAACAGAATGTGTTTTTAAGCGTGGATATTTTCATCTTAAAAGTGATTTACATCTTAAAAGTGTTTAACATAAAAAATAAAATAACAACAACAATAATATTAATAAAGGGAAAAAAAAAAAGGAAGAAAAGCAAGCAAAAAACAGAGTCTAATTCAATTTAACAATACAAACCCCATCCTTCCGGTAGAGGCCCCAGAGGATCATCATCTTCCACTTGAACAGGAGTCTAAGATAATAAAATGTGAAAAATCAAAACCTCAAAAATATCTTTGATGATACTAGTAGTTTTTGATTCACAGATTGATCAAAGCTTCAATAATTTTAGATAAAAATTTTACAAATTACACTTTAAAAAATTATGAAATATCTTTCAGTCATGATCTCGAATTTCTGAACAATTTCTATAAAAGAAAATTCGATGAAAATTGTTATTATGCCTAACAATTAATACTAGAACAATATTGCAAAGTAAATTTTCAATTAAACAAAGCTTCTTATTATTAAATTTCATTTTAAAAAACAGTGTTCTTTATAATAAGTCTGACTTTAATATCATTTAATTCACTGCTAATATATATTTTTCCCCCATAAATACACTCCATCACAAATATCCTGAATTTCATCATGGGCAGGCCCGGACTGATTCCTTTGGGGGCCCTCGGCTAGAAAGCGAAAAGGGGCCCCTTACTGAAGAATTTAGTGTGAATTAGCAGGCTTCGCCCGTTCCCCTGGCCACTATATTTAAATGAAGTCTCAAAATTACAAATTAATACTAAAAATATCATTAAAATGCAAAAATATCATAAAAATTCATAGAAATCGGTTAAAACTTCAGTTGTTTACTCTCCCCCACAAAAGGGGAGAAATTTCACAAAATTTCATTATGATGTATATTGGATACACATCACCGACACATACATCAAAAACTCACCTTTCTTAGATAATTTAGAGCAGAGTTACAATTCGAAACCTGTTTTTTACCCACCAGATCCCAAGGTGTGAAGGATCTTTCGTAAAATCCCCCTATAATGTGTGTTGTGTACATGGTCCTATTTTAAAAAAAAAAGGCTTCTTGAGATAATTATAAATAAAGTCACACTTGGAAACTTATCAAAGAGGAAAGGGGAAAATTTGAAAAAATCTTTTTATATGTAGTGTGTTACACTCACATAACCAACCCACACACCAAAATACATATTTCGTAAGATAATTTTTTTTTTATAGTGTGCAATTAGGTACACACAATGCATAAAAAAAATCACCTTCCTGAGATAATTTGGAATAGAATTACGATATGTGTTTTGTGCCACCAAACCCCGCCAAAAGGAGAAGGGATGTTTCACAAAATGTATTTTTAGTGTTTTAGGCACACATAAGCAATCCATACACTCAGAAATTACCCTTCTGAGATAATTTAGATGAGAGTTACAAGTTAAAATGTGTTTTTCCTTTCCTCACCCCTAAAGGGAGAGAAGGGAAACTGTTTGCAAAATCCCTTTATAATGAGTGTTGTGTACACATAGCAAACACACATACCAAAAAATTGTCGTCCTGAGATAATTTGGAACAGAATAACGTTTGCAAATTTTTTGTTGCCCCCTCGCCATTCCCATGGGGAAATTCAGCAAAATCCTGTCACAGTTAATGTTTGATGAAAATATTCAACACACTCTAAAATTCGCGAATCTAGCTTCCACAGCTTCCCTAGGAAAAATTTAATGCAAAAAGGCGGAAATTGCCCCTTTTGTAACCCCTCCCCCCCCCTCAAACAAAAATCATAAAACACCCAAAAAATTTTTTGGAAATATATTCCAGAAGATTCAGTTGTTTACTACGTGCCACTTTTGGTAGTGTTTTACAGAAAAATCCAGATTTTGCGAAATTCTTCCCTTCCCCCCTTTAAATCAAGAATTCGAAAATCGATATATATTTTTCATTTCTGTACACAAGTCTAGTCTCTTGTGCTACTTCTTAATCGTGAAGTAATTTAGAGCTGACTTATGATCGTAAACGTGCTTTTTTTCGTCTCCCCCCGGGGAGGGGGAAGGGGGAATTTTGCAAAACTCTGTTTTAGTGGGAGTCAGTTCTCTGGAACCAACTATCACTACAAAACTCATGGTCCAGTCCTGCTCAAAATTGCCACGACAGTGTTTATTCAGTTGTTGGAAATCACTTTTTCCCCTTGGGCACTGAATTTATAAAATTCCTGAAATTGAGTTTTATGTATTTTGCTCGCTGTATTTTAAAACAAACATTTCATGGATATCTGTTTTTGTTATTGTTTGTTTATTTGAGTTATGTAGGATTATGTGAAATCACATATTGAAATGTAAAATTATGTTTTACTTTCTCCTCCCTGCTTTGGGGATTGAATTTTAAAAATTCCAGAATTTGTCTTTTATATATTTGTGTTTGCTACACTAAGCGACAAAAAAAAAGCCGCACTTGAAATTTTCCTTTTTACCTTCTACAACCGCCAATTTTATCGTTTAAAAAGCAAATTTTCGAACAGATTTTATTATGTTGAAATTATTTCAAAAATGGTAAGAATAAGGCAGTTAACGATGCCACAAAAAGTATTAATTTTTGAATGAAAATCAAAAAATATTTTAATATGCGAGATGACAAAATTATTAAATGTTAACGAAATATTGGTAAAGTGGTTTTTAGCACAATATAAAAATTTTTGGCCGTTTAAAATGGAAATTTGGCTTTATGTGGCCATGTTGCTCATCCAAGCAAGATAACCGCACGTTAAAAAGCGAATGTTTAAAAAAATGATTTGTATCATGTTCAGAACTTAAAAAATATTTAAAAAAGGTGTATAGTAAATTACTTTCTTCAAAAACAATGCGGGAACAATTAAACAAAGCAGGTTAAAAAACAGAATATCTGCGAAAAAGCCATTATTAAGGAAAAGAATTAGAAAAAACAATACTTTAGTTGACAAAAATTTAAAAACATTATCAGTTAATTATTAGGCTGAACTGGTTTTCTCTGATGAATCAAGTTTTCTTTATTTCGAGCAGTTGAAAAAAGCTAGAATGAGGACGAAAATGTGACCGACTTAATGTAAATCGCTCTCTTAAAACAGTGACATTTTTTCCGTACATTATGGTACGGAGGTGCACAATTTTTCAAGGAATCAGGCAAATTTTCATGCTCAAGGGATCAATTAACTCAAAATAAAACACGGTGATTATAAAAGTGGTGCCTGGCCGACTATTTTGGAGGTATTTCAGACTTTACTTCAAGCACCTTTTTTATGATGTTAATGCACCTTGCTGTACGGCGTCTGTGGTACGTCAATTTGAATCAAATTGTTAAAATTACCTATCCATTACCATGAGCACCTATAATTCTGTAAGTAATAACATCATTTTCACTCTAAGTTAAATCCCACAAAGAATATCGTAGAATTTCTTCTTTATTAGACTTGAAAACAGTCCTAATCTCAATTCGCTCGAAAATGTTTAGTCAAAAAAAAAAAATCTGGAGTGACTCCACTCGACTTTCCGAACATTGAGTAATTAACAGTTTTGTAGATAAAGTAAAGAAAGAGGAGTTGTTAAACAAACAAAAGAGAGAAAACCATAATAGAGTGTTTGAGTATTTTTCTCCATCTATTACACGATGTTTTATTTAACGCTACTGAACTTTGAGCCCATAGATCATAATGATAAAGAATTTTTCGTTGTGTCCCTGTAAAAACCTATAAATGCTAAATTCACCAAAATGCTTATAGTTAGTGCAACAGTGATTTATAATACTCATATATATTTTCAGCTCAATTCATTAAGGCGTTTAGATGCTATCGTACTTTTAAAAATTTAGTCTCATAGGCCATAATGATAAAGAATTTTTCTTTGTGTCCCTGTAAAAAAACTGTAAGTGCTAGATTCACCAAAGTCTATACAGTTAGTTCAACTGTGATCTATAACATGTGTACAATTTTTTTGCTCAGATTAATAAGGCGTTTAGGCGCTATCACACTTTTAAAAATTTGGCCCCATAGGCATAATGATAAAGAATTTTTCTTTGTGTCCCTGTAAAAAAAATTTAAGTGCTAGATTCTCCAAAATCTATACAGATTGAGTATTTGTGACCTATAATATGTGTATAAATTTTTTGCTCAATTGAATAAGGCGTTTAGATGCTATCGCACTTTTAAGATTTTGCTCCCATAGGCCATAATGATAAAGAATTTTTCTTTGTGTCCCTGTAAAAAAACTATAAGTGCTAGATTCACCAAAATCTATAGGGTTCGTACTATGGTGACTTACAATATGCGTACCAACTTTCAGGTTAATTGAACAAAGCGTTTAGACGCTAGCGTGTTCACTCACAGACATACACACATACACACACACATACATACATCATCGTAAAAATAGTGAAAACGGACTCAGGGGACCTCAAAACGTATAGAAATATCAAAATCTCGAATTCGGATTTTTGACATGATTACAATACTTTCCTCACTATAGTGTTCGGAAAGTAAAAAGGCACTGGAAGAGAAAGGAGTATTCGAAATTTGCAGCCTACAACTTTGCAAGAAGTAGAAATGCTATTTACAATATTTAGCACAGTGAAATTTTTGCGATTTATATCAAAAAACGGTATAATATTATGCCACTCTACATTACAGCAGTAATTCCATATAAAGATGGAATTAACTCAATGCATAATACATATTTTTATTAAAAAATTGCTTAGATCTAACAAATAAATAGTTTTATTTCATATATTAAAATATAACTTGTTTATTTCATATAATAAATCATAATAGAATACAAAGTGTATGGTTAATGCATTATGTTTAAAAAGAAAATTTTATGTAGATTTTTATAAAATACTTCGTAGAGTGTAATAAAGCGAATTATTAAATCGAAAATGTACATAGGTATCATTTTAGCCCTTTGGTGTTATGCAAACATGACAGTTTTATTTATTTGAACCATTAATTTTGAAGTTATTACAAATGAAAAAGGTATAAGTCATCTTTTCTGCAGTGCGGCTTTTTTTTTTGTCGCTTAGTGTATATTTTAAAGCAAAAATCTTACGTATATCTGTCTTTTTGTTTGAGAAATGAAGGGTTATGTGAAATCACGTTTTGCCCCTTTCCCCTTGAGGTCCGAATTTCTAAAATTCCAGAAATATGCTTTTAGGTTTTGTGTTAACTATATTTAACAACAATTTTAATGATATCTGTTTTTTTTACATTGAAATATAGAGGATTTTATGAAAGCACGTTCTGCTGTCCTTGCTAGCGAATTTTGTAAAATCGTTGCATTAGGGGATGTTTAAACTATATGCTCTATAATCTGACCCAGTTTTAAGATTGTGAAATATTTTATTTTTAGACAAAAAAAGGTCGTCTTTAATTGTGATTCAGTTGACACAAATTTTAAAATATATTTTATGACAAAAAGGAAAATGACTAAAAAACCTTGGTACAAATATAGTGAACTAAGCAACTCTCGCCAAGATCTTTACTATTGCGACAGCTTCTTTAATTCATTGCCAAAATGACAACGAAAGTTTAAAAGTTGCCAAGGGGAGAGATACTAAAGCTGCACTGAAAAATTTTTAAGAAACAAATATAATAACCGTTGCTAAGGAACGAAACAATTACTGCATGCTTTTATATCGAAAAATACACTGTAAAAAATATGTCCTATTTGTTGCCAGAAGTTCTCTATAATTTGAGAAAATATGCATAATTTACAAAAAAATTACATTATCAGAACATATTTTCTCAAATTACAGAGAATTTCTGTCAGCAAATAGGACATATTTTTTACAGTGTAGGTTAAAAAAAAAATTGTCGTACTAAATTAAATTCTGTTTCGTACAGAATTTTATAGCTGTTGGATCAGCATTGTACGGGCATGAAAGCTACAGCTAAGGGCAGCGGGAACTCAAATCGAGACGTGTGTGTGATTTTAATACTGATAACTGATATGGAACTGGTCGCAAACTTTCCTGAAATTATGAGCACTGTACAACACGCGATGAATCAAAATTGATTGTAAATCCGTAAAATTGTAAGAAAATAAACAGTCGAATTACTCTAATGTACAGTCGGTAACAAAAGTGTCCGAACACTAGCAAAAATTCCTACGTAAAAAAGGTACACTTCATACGGTTTTGTTAAATAAATCCTTATCGAATCATGTTCTTAGACTGACTAAGAAGAGGATTCGACAAGGATTTATTTAACAAAACCGTATGAAGTGTACTTTTTTTACATATAGGAGCTTTCGCTAGTGTTCGGACACTTTTGTTAACGACTTTAACTAATTATAAAGTAGTATGTTTAAGGGGTTTTCTGGGGCCCCCTTGCATTGTGGGCCCTCGGCAATCACCGACCAGCCGACCTGGCCAGTCTGGGCCTGATCATGGGTGTACTAGGGTTCTCATGAAAGGTAAAAACTAGGTGAGAATTTCTCATCTTCGCTCGGAAACAAAGTGAGATTTTTAAAAAGAATGTTAAAACAGAAAAATACGTACCAAAAAAAAATCTCAATTAATGAAAATTGATAATGTCTAATTTTAAAGCTCATTTGGTATAATTTGAGTTTAATCACATTTAATTACTTAAATATGTTGTTTTTTTCCCTGTCAATTTATATCTTTAATACAAGATTATTATTTACTTAAAGTCGAAAAATCTTGTTTTCCTATTGTTTCATTATTGAAATAAAATTTATTTTTGCAGCTGATAAGCAAATTATGTAATTTCCTTACCCAAGTTTTTTGAAAACTTTAAAAAAAATCATTTAACTTTCATAAAGGGTCTGTTTAAATTCAATTCTTGTGAAAGGTGAAAAGTTTTTCATTTCAAGATTGTTGATTTTTATGATTGATCTGTTTTCGGATGAAAAATTTTAATAAATTGGTCCAAGAAGAGTGCGTGAATTTCTCTTAATGATAAAAATTATATATGAGAAAATAAAAAAGACATGTGAGATTCATGCAATCTCATACTTTATTGGGAACCCTAAGTATACTGATGTTTTTTTATATGCCTTCTTTTTTTTTTTTTTTAAGTGGATTCTGTTTTATCATCATATGGTGCCCTCTGTTGTCTATTTGAGCATGTTGAACATTGAACTGCCTAAGCAAAATTACAATAACCATAAATATTCATATCATTGGAAGATATAGGAATAATTAATGAACCTAATACCTGCAACAGTGTTCAACACGCTGAAGTAAACCGATAATGCTAAATGATGACAAAAAAAAATTCATTTTAAATGAAGAAACAAGAAGACGTCTAAGAAATGTCATTACATCCAAATGAAGTCCAGGCCATTTGTGACAAAATATATCAATGGAAAAAATTAACAGTGAATTGAATGGTAACTGAGTTAGATTTATTTAAAACTTTTGATGTTAAAAATATTTATCTAATCTTCAAAACTGCTTATTATTCATAGACATAATCCCAGGAGCAGAAAGTGCTTAAAACTGTGACACACATAGCAGAACAATTGAGGCTTTTGCAGAACATTTAATCTATCCCCTAACTGGATAATGTTGATTGATACAGCTAACATTTTAAAATTAATAAAACCTAGATATGCTCAACTGACCTGTAAATCTGTTAGCATACTAGAAAATTGCTGGAAACAGTCATTGTTTCAATGTATAGACAAAATTTATAAACATTTTGTAAGTAGTATATCCACATTAATGTGACAATATTAATGCCAAAAGCCACTGAAAAAACTGCAAATTCTGGGTGTATGCCTCAGTTTTAGATTATAAAAATTTTAAACCATGTTTTATTATAAATGTGTAATAAATATTTTACTATTAAGTATTATTTTTATGCTTATTTTGCATTTTACTGTGCTTTGACAAATTTGGAAAAAATACCTGCAGAACATTTGCAAATTTTAATGTCACGTTGCAGAACATTGGATATAATTCTGCTCCTGGGGACATAATTATCGAATAATTTGCATGATATGGATAAATCTGATTATTAAACAACTTACATGATATAGGAACCTCTGTTGACACTGCTGCATAGCTTGAGCTTGGTGTGACTGCCAATGCTGATAGTTTCTTACACTTTCAGCAGTTGGCCTTTGCCACGTAGTGGTCCGAGTATTGTGGTCAACATAATAAACCCTCCCTCTGTTATCTCGTCGCATTTCCCACCTAATAAAAAAAAAAAACTTCAGCTACAACGCTACAAGATAAATAATTACTAATTAAATTGAATTATTCATATATAAATTAAACACTCAGCAAAAAACTATCATCATTCATATTCAACATTTCCATATCAAAGAAACATTAAAAATAAATTGGTAAATTATATAATGAATTCATTAGACTAAAAAAGTTAGTTATAAATGATAGACATAATAAAAATGATAATTCACCAAAAATAGCTTTTATATTTATTTTAATTATTTTAGAAAACAGTATTTGATTTATGTTTTATAACAGGGGTACCCAACCTGCAGCCTGCAAGGAGACTAACAACATTTAAAGTTTGACAACTTTGGTTGACAGATTAAAAAATTAACAAATCAATCCTTGCTTCTCAAAGTGTTATTTAGTGTGTTATTAGCGAGATTTTGTTCTGATTAATAAGTGTTCCAATTTTCCTACCGACAAGTTAAACAGTGTAGCTTTGTATAATGAATCAAACATCTGGAAAGAAAAAAAAAAAAACATACAAAAAAATTGTTGTTTGAATGATTCAACTGTATGGTAATAGTTAATTAAAAATATTGACCAAATACTGGAACCAAAGGTAACTTCAGTCAAAAAATAGTATAAAAAAGTGGAGCTAAAAATTTAAAAGTAGAAGAATACAGAAAAATATAAGAAAAAAAAAAAAAAATATATATATATAGGGTAAGAGCACCAGTGATTGACACTTGAGCAATCTCTGATGATTTGAGCAATCTCTGATGTTTTTAAATGTTCTAGTCATCAGAAAATTATTTTTAGAAATCTTAAGTTAGTACATATGGCATGAAAAACATTCAGAACCACATATATGTTAAAATATATACATTTGATAAATATTTTTTTTTTTTTTTTTATGAATTTTTATTTGACACCCACTTAATGTTCCAGTAATTCACACTGCCAGTTTTTCATTTTATCAGTAATTGGCCCCCTATGTTCCAGTGTTTGACACTGCTAGTTATTCATTTTACCAGTTATTAGCACCCTATGCTCCAGTGTTTGACATAAAATGTTAAAATTCTTATATGTAAGATATATGATTTTATTTTTCTTATTTATTAATTATTTCAGGATAGATGTCAATTACTGGAACATACCAATCACTGGAGCATCTACCCTATACTAAATTTCAAGCAAATTGATTCAAAAACACACTTTTTATATGAGTTTACATGAGTTTCTAACATTTTAAATGTTCAGAGGCCTTTAGATACTTTTCTTACTGACTTTTCAACTTTCTAGCAATAGTTCTATAGCATTCCTGGATGAACAAATACCAGTGGAAGCGATGGAAGCGGCGCTTCCCTTATTCAAGTTTTAAAACAATAATTTCATTATTTTATATAGGAAAAATGAAACAGTATTTTCAGTTTCTCGTCTATCAGATCCAATCTCGTGATTGTGAAAAGCTGAATTGATTCTCCCTCTGCTTTTGGAAGCAAGTCTCTTCAGCGCTTCCAAGAATTTCTGAACCACGCTTCGCCCCTGACAAATGCCTATATATATATATATATATATACCAGGGATCGATCTAGGCAAAATTTGGGCCCCTTTTGTGGCCCCTTCACAAAATTCCACATGCTGAAAAGGGACCCTTCACAAAATTCAAATTCATACAAAGGGACCCTTCACAAAATTCAAATCCATACAAAGGGACCCTTCACAAAATTCAAATTTATAAAATGAGCCCCTTCACAAGATTTTGTTTTATAAAAATGATCCTTTTATTAAATGTTTTCATATTTTCAGTATTATTTTTAATTTATGCCTTAATTTGGCTCAACAAAACTCTATTAACTTGATATTAAACATTACGTAAAGTGATAGTAAAAACTGAAGATTTTACACAATATTTTACTTTTTCACAAAAATATTTTATATTTCACAAAAATAAATAAAAATTTCACAAAAATATTTTGTTTTTCACAAAAAAGGGACCCAAAAATTAAAACCTGGATCGATCCCTGTATACATAAAATTGGTAATATACTTTTGTCAAATACAAAAATCACAACATAGAAGAGTGCAAATTATGCACTCTTTCAAAACTGGTTGCCCTTTTTATCAAATTCCTCCCTGGCAGCCCCTTTATTCTAGAGTCAAAACTAGCAAATATTTTTTATTTGGCAAAAATCATTTGGTATAATAATAATTCTAATCATATGTAGTCAAAATAGTACAGAAATTTTTAGATTAAATTATTAATAGAAATGCAAGAAGAGGATCTCTATGCAATATTCAAACTATAAAAATATCTAAAACCATAAAATTGAATGCATTGTAGAAATAAAGCAAGTACAGGATTATTCTTCCACAATTTTAATTCATCACCAAGGGCAGATGCAATAAATGATTGATGAGAATCAACAATAAAATTTTCTAATGTACTAATTTGCCTGCATTGTGAGAGCATTTTACTCCTGAATTATTATTAAAAATGATTAAATTACATATTAAATAAACTATGTACTTACCCAGGTGGTAAAGGCTGAGGTCTTTCCCATGTAGTACTTCTAGTATTATGGTCAACATAATATTTTCTTCCATACTGGTCAAATCTGACTTCCCAACTAAAAATAAAAATACATTAAAGATATTTGATTATAAAATCATGAAGAATCAAAAATGTGAGAAGTTTTAAATGAAGAAATAAAAAATGAATGGAAGAACAGATGCTAACAAAAAGTCATGGCAGACTAAATGTATTTTGAAACCTAAAAACGCGGAAATTTGAAAAATGAAAAAAAAAAAAAAAAAATCTGATTGTATGTGGTATATGAACACAGAAAATTTTGAAAACATTGTTATTATGCAGTAGTTTACAATAAAATAATTTTTTTCTTTAAAATATTACTATTTTAAAACTACATACTGTAATTTACCTGTCTTTTTCAAATAAATACAAGGTCAAAAGTCAAAATAAGTAAATAAATTCAATAAATTCAATTCATTCTAATACACAAAAATATTTTTAGTCAATTGTTGAAATGGGATAATTTAAAGATTTAAAAAGAGGTTTGCTCAGGCCTAGCCCAAAGATTGTACCCGAACTTGCAAAACATACAATCATGTACGTTTTGCAAGTTCAGGTACATAATTACAAGCATATACATAACTTCGTATAGCATTGATATTACATTTTTTTTTTTTCCCCAATTACAAAATATTAAGGTTTCTTATCTGTAAATTCATGTTGACTAATGCTAAAAGAAATATACTTGTGATGTGCAAACGATTAAATGGAACGAGAAGTCTTGAATTTACTTTAAAAAAATCAGTGTTTCACGTCCTTACCAAAATTTATTTTAATTTTTATCAGATTGGGCTAACCCAAGCCCTACATTTTAGCTCACAAAGGCTACTGCTTTAAATCTGCGATAAAAGCATTTGTCATCTACAATTTGGAATTAAATTAAGGATAAAACACTTCTTTCAAATTACGGGATGTAGTTATACACACATATACTTCTCACACAAGGCAGCAGCCCTGAGGCCTGAAGGGGGAGGGAGGGAAGTCATAAAAGTTTGATCTTTTTCCAAAATTTTAGTTAAAGTACATCAAAGATGGCATTAAATATATGCTAGAAGAATAAATTTAAATGCAGGTATATTCACTTTAAGACATATCATATTTTAAACTAAAATTTGATTTAATACAACAGTTAATTTAAAACTATAAAATTAAAGAAATGATAAAAATGATTTATGAAAAGGACAAAAACATTGTGATTCATGTCTTATTTTCAAATATTTCATTCATAAATTTGATTAATTGATTTAATAATTAATTTATTTCAATTTCATCTTAGCTGTTTTATACTTTACAAAAAATAAATAAATAAATAAATGAAAAAATAAATCAATTTCTTTACCTATCAACTTAGTTGATTGTTTGACTACATCATTTTTACAATCTATTTTTTAACAGTGATTTTATTACAAGTTCATGTTGCTTAAATGTACTACAGAGTTTTCCCCAAGTTTAAAAAGGGGAAGGGTGTTGCTAATTAAAAAAAAAAGGAAGGGGGCATTTCCTTGATTCATGAGGGCGGCTTTGGATTCTTAAGGGCACATTTAGCATTTAAAATCAAGACATTTATTTTAAAATTTTTATTTTAGGTATAAAGAGAAAAAAAAGTTTTAAATTTTAACTTTCTTTACACCCTTATTTTATTTGCTACTGATGTACGAACGAATGTTGAATGTTATGCACAGTATGTTTATTTATAACTTATCTTCAGTTTGAAAGTTATTTTCAATAAAAGGCAGTAAGGGCACAACTTTTTTAGATTAAGGGCAAGAAGGGTGCTATTTTTTCAGTCATAGTGCAAGCAGTGTGCAGAAACATCCTGAAACTGTCTGGGAAAAACTGTGTACTATTTTCGTTCATATAACTCTGCAAATTCATATGATGAATAAATAGTACAATAAAATTAATTCACAGAAAATGATTCATTTAAATAGCAGGCAGTCTACTGCTGTGGTTAGTTAACATAATATTTTAGTTTGCTTTCTTTATTTTTCCTTTAGTATATGCATAACAATACGTACAAATTTCTTACATTTACAAATAAAAATGCCTTTGGACATAAGTCAGAGAATAGCAAATTTATATTTCAGAAAATTTTTAAGATAAAAATTCTTACATTATCCTGCAAATATTAAGAATTAAATTTTTTATGCTCAGATGAAATGAATACACTAAAGGCAAGAATTTCCTTTTTATAAAACTGTAAAAGTTTTGGCAAATCCACACCAGAATTTTTTTTTTTTTTTTTTGGCTATGGCTTTGTCTCACATGCACATATGCAGTAAAATCTTACATTACTCATAAATTTTGAAACACATCCTATGTTTGTAAGGAAAGACAATTGTGGCAAAACTACTAAATTCTGTAGGAGACAGATTTTGGATTTTGGCTTGCAACTGCTTTTTTTTATTATTATTATTATTAAGTCGGGCCAAGCCTAGATACCTACCACGCGGACCAAGCTGCCTGGGTCTGTGAATGACATTTTCAGCCTGTGCAGACATTTAATTTGAAATACAAAAGAGACTGTAAATGATTTTATCCAGAAATATTATCTTAGAACCTCTCTGTAATAAAAGATACATTTAGCTGAAAAAAAGTATATCCACTTCATTTCCTGTACTCTTTCGCAGGGAATTCACATTTCTTTTTTAAACCTTTACTAAAACTGAGTAATTTTTATGCATATTCAGACCAAGTCAATTGAGCATAAAATTTGTTTTTGCTGTTCAAAATTTGTCTTTTTAATTCATTTATTTATTGTTATTCAAAATGTTTTTTCATTAGTTCTGAAAATATCCATTACAATTTTTCAAGCTACCTTATTTATACAGTAACACATTAAATATAAATGTTTTAATACTAAATAATAATATTAAGGGTTTTTTTTTAACATGTTAAATGCCAAGCTTTGAGATAACTTGCAATTAACTACAAGTTATCTTGTAACTTGGTATTGTGTTAGTCAGTGTGTTAAAAAAATACATCAAATTACAAATGCAATGAATTGGTATGCAAGAAATTTGAAATTAGTATTCAATAAATAAAGAAACAACTATGAACTTCAACAATTTAATATTCAGAGTCAAAAATCAATTTATGTAAGCTCTAATAAATTTTAAAAAGTTTCATTATCAAAATTAAACATTGAAACTTTTTTTTTTTTTTTTTTTAATCAGTCTAATTTTTAATGCAACTTAAATAAAAAAAAGCATTATTTTTTTATTTATATTATTATTATTATTGTTATTAAAGAATAATTATTGTTTATATAAAACCCATTTTTATGCTTTATTTCACTATTTTAATGGTAAGCTTGCTTTACTTCATATTTTTTAAGGCTATATAAATTTTTAGAGACCAGTGTACAACAAAGATATTGAAAAAGAAATTTATAATTTATTTAAAAATTGCGTATTTGATTCAGATATACAAAGTAAAATTTTAAATAATTCTTAAATAATGAAACTGCTACTGAATGTTCAAAATGTATGCAAAGAACAGGCAACAGGCATAAGCAATGTCAGCAAGAATGTATAATTGAATAAAACATTGCAAAAAAATAATTTTGAAAAAATTGCATGAGAATGCTATAATACAAAATAGGCAAAATTATAGCCCAAAATTAATCATGATTTTTAAAAGAAAAAAAATTATTAAGGAAATCCCATGAAATATGAAATTAAATTATGCAATTTTTTAAAACTTCACTAACAAATGGTATTGTTGTTGCTTTTCTTATAAAGCACATGGCATGAAATCAATTGTGTGTGCAATTCATATATCTTTTTTATAACTTTGCATTCATTCAAATAACAAATGATTGAAATGACATACAAATGATAGAAATTTAAGAATATACCAGCATTATATTGAGTATTAAAGTATAATCACAAATCTTCAACAATGAAATTTAAAATTATTTTATAATGTCTATTATCTTATTTGCTTAAGTGACTGCATGCATTTAAATTTTCTTTTGATAAATAATTACTTATTGAGGTGTCCATTTATTATTTAGAAATACATGAAATTATGCAAAATTCAAATATATGTATCTAATTCATTACTATATTCAATTCCCTCATCTTTTTTTACTAATTCTTTTAATCTGATTTGACATCTTGTTTCACTTGATATAGACAAGATACATAAAATTTTACAATATTTTTTCAAAATGTAACCAATCTTAGAATACTTTGATTTAATAAACATTCATAAAACATTTAATATATATATATTTAATTTACATAGTGCTGACTGCTGATTCTAGGCTAAAATAGCAGGGGACAGCACTTAGTTAGAGCCCCTAAATAAAATAATAGGCCGGCGCATCACCGCCATTTTTTTGCCTCCGAAGAGGACAGCATTCCCGCTTGGCATCCTTATCGCTTCCCTAATGATTTTAAGAAATCTTGATCTGAAGCTAATCCGGTCAAGATAAGAGGAATAAACAACAATAATATTCCTAAAAACACATTTTTTTCAGAGTACATTCTCAGGATGTCATTTTATTCTGAGGATATCCTATGGATGAACTCGATAAGATGTGTTGTTAGGGCGGTTTCTGTTTCTTTTACAAAATGTCGCCAAAACTCAAATACGCAGTCTGCAGAACACTTTATATTCACTTCTTAAATGATTATAGCAGTTTATCGCTAAACAAACTTCCATATCATCCTTCACTTAGCTAAAATTATGAAATATAATAAAACAAGTTTCTTTAAAGTAACGTAAGATGATTAAAAAAGAAAAAAAAAATTGTTGTTTGTTTATCAGAAAAACACGCTGGGTACACATGGCAACCCTAAGGCAACAAAATGCCTGATGCGCCAGCTCGTATATATAGGAGCCTTACAATTAGTGACTCTTTCTAAATACATTTTAGCACCCAGTGGCCTTTTCAAATATCTTCACTGTCTGAAGTTCTTTAGATACTTTTCAATCTGATGTGCAATTTTCTAAACACAGTTTCCGCATATAAAGCCTACAAACGTGAAAAAACCCTTTTTTCTTCTTCTTTTTTCCAAAATCCTTATTTAAAATTTCATTTTTATCTAACATAAAATACACTAATTAACATAAAACAAATATACCTTATTATTACATGGACCAAAATTTTTCAGAAATATTGAGGGTGTTCAATTTGCCCTATAGAATAAAATCTTGAAAAAAATCCCCATGAAAAATAATATATACTGTTTACTAAGATTATATACCTAAATTCTATCCTTTTAAAAAATATGCACTTACGGCTTTTAGAACAAATATATTTCGGACAACCATTGTGTTCATCTTCAGTGCATTTCTGTGACACTCCTTCTGTTTTGGTTTGTTTCTTCCCCCTGATCTTCAACTCTCTTCACTTTGAATGTTCTTTTTCTTCTTAATTAGGTGCTGCCATACAGATGGTATTACGCTATGCTCACGATCGTTAATAGAAATTGTTAGTTACTATTTCAATGGCTTCTCTTTTGAGAGCATAATGGTGGTTGTTATATTTGTTCTAAAAGCCATAAGTGCATATTTTTTAAAAGGACAGTATTTAGGTATATAATCTTTAAAGTAAATGTAATTTAATCCTTTTTTGAAATAAGTTAATATGTATTAAAGTCGATACCGGACTTTTTTCCTCCATAACGGAGTTTACTATAGTGATATTTGTTCTAAAAGCCGTAAGTGCATATTTTTAAAAGGATAGTATTTAGGTATATAATCTTTAAAGTAAATGTAATTTAATCCTTTTTTCAAATAAGTTAATATGTAATATATACTGTTTGTTTTCTGATTAGAATCCAATGAACAATGTTACGGATGAATCAATTCTACTGTGATTTTATAAAATAGGGGTAGAAGGAAACCGGCAGCATTAAAATTTCAAGAAATACTCATCTCAGTGATAATGTCCACCCCTTTCTTAAGTAGAATCTCCTCTGTTTATTTTGGACTTGAATTGAAGAATGGTCAGTAATAATAAATAAATAAACCAAATTTAATTAAAAAATAAAACATCTGAAAATTTTATCAGTGAAATACTACTAATTAATTCATGGGCAATAATTCAAAACATTTGATGAAAACCTATTGAATAAGTCAACACAAAATAATTATTATTTAAATCCAGCTGTTTGCTGTAAAGGACAGATAAACAGAATTTAAAAATATTTAAAGCACAATTGTTTATTTTATTTATTTTTTACCAATCATAAAAAAACTTTAGAAATTTTAAAATTAATTTTTAACATTTTTGATTTTTAATTAATAATTAACATTTGATTTTTAAACATTGTATTATCGATAATATAATTTCACGTTACTAAAAAAGAAAGAGGGAAAAAAAAGAAAGAAATATTCCTTAAAACTTTGAAAAAACCCGATAAAACCTACTGGGCTGGGTTTTTTCCAACCCTGACACATTCACACTTAGAAGTGGCAATTATATTTATCACACAGAAAAATCATAAATAGCATAAGCAATATTAGAAAAAGCAACCACAAAGTATGCATAAAAGGTGGTTGATTTTAAAACTGGAAGGCAAGAAATAACCTTTTTGAAAACAGGTTACTCTTTTTTTATTGAGTTCTACCTGGCAGCCCTTTCATTCTAAAATTAGTACAATTATAGATGTACAACTAGATAAAAATAAAACATATATTGATGTTCATAAAACTTACCCCATAGGTAATGCTTCTTCTTCAGTACTGTTACTCTGCCGTTGATTATTAGATCTTTGAGAAGATTGGGGCTGAGCAGTTTGAGGAGACTGACTAGGGGTATTATTTTGAATAGGTAAAGCTCCATTCATATTAGGCTGTCCAACACTAGGAGCTGGCCTAGTTGGGGGTATGCTATTATTCACTGTTATTGCAAAAGGTGCTATGCCTTGTGCATTGCTATCTGGTGAAACTGTAATGTAAATTTTAAATGTATTATTTTTTATGTAATATAGTGTAAAATTTAATTAAAATAAATCTTTAATATCAATTAAAATAAGGAATCGTGAGAATTTCTTTTTTTTTTTTTTTCAATAGCTTAGAATAAATTACTGTACATAGGCAACAATAAAAATGATACTGTAATTTAATTTACAATGTATTTTTTTTCGTCTACAAGGTTCTAGCAATATTATCAATGGATATTTTTTTGTTTATAAGGATAAAATTAATTAAGACATGCACATCTCCTATGATATTACGTGATAAAAATCAAACACTTTAAAAATTACAAAACAAGACCAGAAGAAACGTGAGAAGATGCAAGTACTTAAAGTTACATTTCATCTGTCGCATTATTATGTATCCCAATAAATTGGGATATATCCATGTAAAAGTACTTTTTAAACATGGTTATAGTTTTTTAATTGAGAATTAAATTTACTGATGCAATACAAAGCAAAATTAGGGCATAATGACATAAAAGTAAAATCTGCCAGCATAAAATATGAAAAAAAAAAAAAAAAAAAAAATATCTGCAAAAAAAAAAAACTATTGAATCACATTGACTGCATATGTTACACACATTATAATAAAACGTAATTTGCAACTATAATGGATTAAAGAGTTACTTGACAAAAAATAAAGAAAGAAGGAAGGAAGAATATGAAGAAAAAAAAATAATACAACAGGAAATTATTTTTTATTCATCAACTTATTGGTTTGAGAACTAACAACAATGCTGAATATTATGCTTTTTCTAAAAAGAAAAACATATATTACAGTCATTTGCAAAAGTTTATGATCAGTATCCGATTTTCAGTATTTTAACACATTGCATCATTTGTGCAGATTATTGTGTCATCTCATGTGCTGATTGCATCAGGCACATTCTACTGCTATAAATAAAGGTGCCCGGCATGTTTATCGAAAGTTATTTATTGAATTTTGTCATAGACAGTCCTGTTGTGTAATTATTGTAATGGGAAAAAACCTTCACTTACTGTTACAGACTTGCCAACCAATTTTATTTTAAAAAAAAGGGAAGATTTTTCTTCTTTCTTCTTAAAAAAAAAAAAAATTATTTGATGTGTTAAAAAATACAGTTTTACACTTTTATTATTTTGAAGCAATCTATAAAAATGTTTTACTACAGATTGATTATACTAAATACATAAAAGTTTCAAATGAAATTTTACCTCTTCAACATATAAATAACTACAAAACAGAATCTGTAAGAAATTTATTTAACAATAGTTTAATGCAGTCACTAAGCAGCCATCAAATATTTTCTATTAAACATTTTTAGTTTCCATTAGCTGTTTCAAGTTTTCCCTCCCCCTCCCCAAATTAGACATGTGATTGCTAAAATTAGAAATTAGCTGAAAATTTTTCGCTAACATGATTGGTTGGTTGATTAGTTGAACACTGATAAAGTCACTTTCAATAAATTGATGACATAAACATTTATATATATAGTTTTTAACAACATTAAGCATTTTCAGGATTTTTTCAATAACATTAAAAAAAAAAAATCTTTAACACAACTGCAATAAATTTTATATCTACATAAAACCTCATTAAAATTCCATGCCAATGGAAAAACAACTTTTTTAAACAAATATAGATTTTTTTTTTTTTTTTTTGTGTGTGTGTGTGTGTGTGTATATGTGCATTAATCATACATATAAAAAAAAGTAGCAGTAGCTAATTTTCTTAAATTGTTTTGGGAAAATTTTTCTTACCTGAAAAATCTATTCTTCATTTTTTCCCTATATTTACACATTTGGTATAAATATGACATACAAACATTTAATCTAATTGAGGAAAAAAAAACAAATTCATTAAACAGGGTAGCTACAGAAATTCAGAAAAAAAATTTCCCCGATTTCTATGACTAATTTTTACAAATTTCCATGTTTTCCGTTACCTATTTTATATATTCCATAATTATGTATAAATCACATTCTTGTGCAACATGCTTGCTAAACCACTGCAATTCAAAAAACTATACGGACAGGCAAAAATATCTCAATCTTTTTATTTATTTATTTATTTATTTGTTCACTTACAAAAAGGAAAATAATATTCAAAATTTTGGAGAAATTAACAAAATTATAAAAATATGACTCATTTTAATTGCACAACATATTAGCAACAAGACATAAAATTATTCCTCAAGTTGTTGCACTAAAAATTATTTATTTATTTATTTAATGTTAACTTGGAGAGATTCAACTAGAAAGCAACTAATCTTGTGCAATCACGGTTAAGATAACACCTGTTTGGCGATCTTTCAGTCAGGCTTGCTGGGCAAAAAAAAAAAAAAAAAAAAAAAAATCCATGATTTTTGGATGTTTTTTTTTTTTTTTTGTAAAATTCCCTGATTTTTTTCAGATTGATACAGTACTCTAATTTTCCCATGATTTCCCTGATTGTCGCCACCCTGTTAAATTCAGCAATAAGGTCTAAAAATAATCACAGATGTCAGAAATATTGAGCACTTCTATTGCTTTATTGTTTCTAGAATTGAACATTTTCCAGAGAAGGGGAAAGGGGGGGATACAAAAATAATTACAGAGTAAGAAATATTTAACTCTTTCATCTTTACTTCTAGAATTTAAGGAAGCAAGTTTAAAATGAATATTATTATTTATCGTGCAAATGGATAAAGATTAGGAAACAAAAGACTTCTGCAGAAAATTTGATTGTTGATTAATAGTTGGAGATAGATAAAGAGGTGGAGGGGGGGGGGAGTAATTACACAAGCAAGAAATATTTAACAATTCTATTTTCAGGGTGTCTACTGACTCGACAGAAAAAAAATTCATGACCTCAAAAACATTTTCATGACGTTTTTTTATCGACATATTCAACTTTTCTTTTTAAATTAACATATTCATTTTTTTTTTTTTTTTTTTTACCGATATATCACCTTGCTTTATTTTTAAAATTATTGTTTAACAACAATATTAACTGTTAAAAAAAAACTGAAAACTTTTGAAAACTTTTTTCTATTAGCAATCTAAGTAAATAGTAATGGAAATCAATCTAAAACAGACATATATAACTACATACATATGTACACTATTTGTACAATGTTATAATATTGCAACTATTATTTTTTTGGGGGATTTCAAAATTGTCATTTTTTTCCCTTGCATTAAGGAGAGGAATATATGTATTAAATTTTTTTTCAAATCTACAAACATTTTTTTTCCCCCACCGAAACGACTAAGAATAGAAGAATAGAATTATTAAACTAAAAAAAGTATATAACTATACATCTCAAACTTTGCATTTCGATGTCTTTCCTATACTTCAAAACAGAATACATTCTGAATTAGAAAAAATTAGTCCATTCAGTTATACATTAATACTGTTTTGATTAACAAAATATTTTGAGCATACATATATTTTAGAAAATTTAAATGTTAAGTAAAAAAAAAAATGATTATTACATATATATATATTTTTAGGGGGGGGGGGGGGGCGACGAATGTTAGAATGCCTATAGATTTTCATAGAGGATAATTTTGTTTTTTAAAGGTACAAATGACTATATTAGGTTTATAAATCAGGTTCATATATTTACGATACTAAATAATAGTAACCTGAACATCGTCATGAACCCATAACAGAGAGTTTTAATGACCCACACCCGACTCAAAACCTAAAATGAAAGTTAATTATTCATCTAAAAATCTCGCAATTTAACTTATAAATTTTTATTGCTATACAACTGGTAAATAATTTAAAATGTAATTACTAATGCACCAAATTAAAAGTTTTAAAATCTGAAAAATGGATAAACAATAATGTTTAAACATTTAGGTGTGTTGTGTACTTCAAGTGTACAAAATGTTCTTCAAATTTAGTAATAAGTACAAAACTTTGAATAACCACCATAAAATGCAATTGTTTCGGGTTGAAAAAAACACAACCATTCATCAGGCGAACAAAGTGGGCACGAGTGTTACAAGCAAAGCAACAATGCACCAAAGGATGCACTACCGAATTATGCTTTTGCCCGTTAAAGAAATTATTTTGAAAGATATTCCCAAGTCCACCCGATTCGTAGGGGAAAAAATTCAATCAACTCGACCCGAACTGCAAGAGAAAAAAAATTGTTCGACCCAACCAGTGAAATTTGGTTACCTGAACCAATACGTGACTCTAGCCGACAGTCGAATTTCATGACCTGTAACTTTCATGACCTATTGTTGAATTTCATGACCTTTTCATGACTTTCATGACCCACTGTTGATTTTCATGACCATTTCATGACTTTCATGACTTTCATGACCTAGTAGACACCCTGATTTTTTACAGGTTCTAGAATCTCATAAAGCAAGTTTGTAATGAATATTGACATTTATGTTATGGATGGAGAAAGATTGGGAATCGAGAGCTTTCATGATCCTCGATTGCTCCATGGGGTTTCTTTTTTTAAAACAAACAATATCTGTGACTCTTTTAAAATGGAAAATTTCATCATCTGTGCAGAAGATAGGTTAAAAAAATGGAAGTCTTCCGGGAAAACCGGAAAAGTTGGTAAGTATGCTGTTACAAAAAGGTCAGAAATATTGACCCTGCATAAAACTGGATTTTCTGAACATCAAATGAGTTTGAGGGTAAATGTTAGCAAGACAGCTAGGCATCAAGTTTTTAGTAAATTTAAAATTTCGGGAAAATTTGTTGACCTTAAGAGAAGTGGTCACTCTAGAAAAATGAGTGCACGTGATGATCATGCGATCGTATGAGATCCAAGAACCTCCTGTAACACGATTAGACATTCTCTATCTGCAAAAGGCATCAACGTCAGTTTGATTACTATTTCAAGACGTTTGGCCAAAGATTTAGGTTTATCATCCCATAAACCTGCAAGAAAACCTCAACTTACTCCAAGTATGAAAAATATGAAAAAGAAATGACTAGAGATGGAAATGGTCAAAAAAAAAAAAAAAAAAAAAAAAAACCCCGAAATTTTTATGGGGGAAAAAAGCTTTTTTCAGTTTTTTTTCCCCCTCGAAGGAGTTTAGTTTCTGCCTGGAAAAATTGAAAATTTGAAATTTCTAGCATAAAACAACGTATTTAGAAATTTATAATATTTACATTCCGATGCTTTTTTCTTGAAATATTTTTTCATGTTCAGTCTCTTACATGAAAACATAGATTTTGTTAATGTTCATATTTCAAAAATAAAATTTTAACCATGTAATCAAATGGTAATCCTGAAATTTTTGAGTATTATAATGACCTTCCTCCCATCACATTCATTTAAAATTACTTATTCTTTTCTAGTTCCTTTACACTTCAGTCTTCTTTCTTGAATATATATCCTTAGATTTGTCTAACTGTATTATTTTAATGTGTCTGGATATATATTATACACATACATACACACATATATATAAATACATATAACAGGAAAAGAAAAAAACCTAAGCAACTACGTTATGTTAAAAAATATACTTCACAAATATTTCTGTCAATCCATTTATAACGTGGATTATCCGTTTCTGAAATAAAAGTTTATTCTTTGGCCGTAAAATATACACTGCGTTTGAGAACAAATAGGATCCATTGAAAAACTTGATAATTTTTAAATTGTCTTTATTTAATATATCCTTAAGAAGTCATACAAAGACGTTCACATATAAAATATAAGTTGTAATAAAAATAATAATATAATAACAATGACCCAAGTAATTTTCGGGAAGCGACGGAGAGAGAGAGAGGGCAGCGAAAAAAACTTATGTCTACTCTAAACCGTTAAAAAGCAAAAACTGAGGGTCTACTCTTTTCGATCGCACGGGAGAACCATCTGGAAGGGGAGTCATATGACTGCATTATCATTATTTTCGCCAAAATGAAAGCCAACTTCAGTTCTTTGTTTTAGATATTATACTAATGTTAATTTTTGAATTTGTAATGACGGTTTATAATTGTATTAACCTTTTAATCGCCAATTTTTATGCCAAGCGACCTTTCGACTAGAGAAAATGACCGTTATGAACTGAAATCATTAATATTGGGTAATTTAAAATAAATTATATCCGGTGTTGCAATAATATAAATTCTGACAGTGAGTTTTCTTTTTTTATATGACTATTTGAGAACACTTTTTTTATAATTACGTTTAATGTCAGAATTTCCGTTAGATATTATTTCTTTTATTTTCTTTTTATCCCATAAAATAAAGTACTTTTCTATTTAAAAAGATAAACACTTATTTATGATTTAGATATAAAAGATATACAATTTAGATTTCTGAATGATGTGTGTTATTGTTTTATGTTAATAGTGTAGGTCGTATGTATAATTAAAATTGTGTAATTTTAACGACATTTAAAAATAATTCTTTTTTTTAAATGCTTAAGAACAAATTACGTAAATATAATATTTCACTTAAAATTTAATTATTTTTTTTTATTAGAATAATGCATTCATTTATCATTAGATTTTATTTTATTTAAAAATTCAATTAAAATTTAACCAAATATATGTGAACACCTTCACATATTTCTCCCGGCGACCCAGAAAAAATAAAAAAATCTCTCTCACTCCCTAGTATGTCACATAATCACAATGAAAAACAAATAATACAAGAAACCTGCATAAGTCCAAAAAAAATGTATATCAATGCAATATTCAATTGTAAATATACGTATGCACATTATAAATTTGTTTCACCATGAAACATATTGGCATATGACGAATTTGCATCATTCTAAATATCATTGTGGGCACCACATTTGAAGAGTTCTGTTTTCTTTTAGAGTCTGGATCCAGATTTAATCGTCAAGAAAGCTTTCAAAATAATACTGTTCATTTTTATTTTTTTTTATAAAAAAATTTTCTTTTCAATGTTCTTATATGTGTATAGAAATATGATGCTATACTTTAAAGTTATTTCATATTACACTGTAAACAATACTGAATGTGCATATAATACTGCAACATATCAAATAACATCAATGTTAAACATAGAAAAAAAAAAACAACACATGAGTACAAGTAAATTAAAAAAAATGAACATAAAATGAGAGGGAAAAATAATATATAAATGTATATACAAATAATAGAAAATATCACAAAAGTGAGAAAAAAAATTTGTTCGTGCAATTCCACACAGGAGAGATTCAAAAACGACGCCCATTGGACAGTCAAAAAAAAATATCTCCCCTTAATCTTGTATGTAGCAACAAGTATATCGACTTTGGCTTATGGCCATTGTCCTAGCGGGATAGGGCTTGTAGAAAGACCTGACCTGTTAGGGACAGGCCTCCGTCCCCCATCAAAGTCAAAGACTTCTGTAGGGACACCTCGCAAAACTGGGTATATATATATCAATTGAATTGTATTAAACAATTTTCAAAAGAAGTGTGGGGGGTCTCATCACAATGAAATGCTACTCTCCCGGGTAAATTTTGAACGAGTTAGCATTATCATAGAGGGTAAAATTAAAAAAAATGAAAAAAAATATATTTAATTAAAATTCTTAGTACTAACAAAATTTAGTGTGATGAGATAAAGACCACCAAAACAACTCACCAAACCCAATGAAGCATTTAAAAATAATATAGCATAATAACAATAATAAGGTAATTGCCACATATTCGAATTTTGAGATTTTAACTTTAAGTCATTGCACTATTGAAAAGTTTTGTGTATAGTATGTCAATAAACAGTATTGTAATTATCTGTTAAACTTATGATATATTAATATCTATCAAAATGTAAATATTGTTACACAAGATTTTTTTTTTTTTTTTTTTTAAACTGAATTATAATAAATTTTATTAAATTTGTTGTTAAGAAAACGGTAATAATAAGAACTAGAAAAGAGAAAAAAAATTATGTAATATTTCACATAGTGTTGTGTCATCCATTGTAATTAAAAAAAGAAAGAGAAAAAAAAAAATGCAGAGTATATTGGTCCAGCCAATTGCCTGCATACAATGAATGACATAACAAAAAAAATAAATAAACATAAAAAGAAACCTATGCATCAGGACCCTTTCATATAATGCACAAGCCCTTGCAAAACATTACATAATATGATATTAAAATTTAATTCCTGTTTCTTAAATTATAATTGTGGCTTTGTCTGTAATTATAATTAGCATTTCTATTAGGACTTGCTTCATCAAGTAAGTGGCTGTATCTAGGTGGTGCAATAATAAGTCTGTCGATATGGACTCTAAATGACAATCTATCAGGCGCTTGTAGTCTTTTAATGGTAAATGAAACCGGTGAGTGTTTTTGTAGAACGACAAAAGGTCCTGTATATTTTGGTTTAAACTTATCAACGGATTTTAAATAAACAATGTCATGTACAGCAACAGGTCTTAATTTAGCATGTCTGTGAAAGTGTTGATATCTCTTATTTTGATTATCTTTTATGTTAGAGTAAGCTTTAAGGTAAATTTTATTTAAATCTTCTAATAATTTATGTGTATCAACATTTTTGTCAAGAAAAGGTTGATTCATCTGTTGCTCAAAAGTGTCAAAAATTAATGAAATTTCTCTTCCAAAATGTAATAAGTTAGGTGAGTACAAAGTAGATGAATGTTTAGAGCCATTATACAATGATTTATGTATAAACAAAGAGTTTTCAAATGTATGGCCTTCAGACATTAAAATGTTTACTGAATATTTAATGGATTTATTGATCCTTTCGGACAAAGCGTTTGATTGTGGATGTGCTACAGAAGAATGTGTAATTTTTATACCAAGAGTATCATTAAAAGTGTTGTAAACATTGGATGTAAATTGAGGACCAAGATCCGAGAGGATAACTGAAGGTCTACCAAAGGTGGTAATATAACTAAACAAACATTTAACTATTTTTTCTGCTGATGTATCCTTTAATGGATAAAGTTCCATATGGCGTGAGAAAATGTCCAACACTGTGAGTACTGAGTGACCATTATTAAATGGTCCTACTAAATCAACACTGATGGTATGTCCAGGATGTGTGGGTGTGTATGTAGGTTGTAATGGAGCTGGAAGAGTGTTATGATGTTTAGCCTGTAGGCATCGTGTACATGAAGCGACAAAGTTTAATGTATCTGTGTAGATTCCTTTCCAAAAGTATTTGCTTGATAGGAAATTATATGTTTTATTTAATCCAAAATGAGATAAATGTGAAATTGTTAATGTCTTAGCTTTTAGTGAATTAGGAACAATAATAAGATATGAGAATGTTGAGCTATTGAGACATTGCTTTTTATACATCAGTACCTTTGTGTCTGGATGAATAAAATAGTTTGGGTATTTTCTTGAAAAACCTTTCTTTAGAATATCTGTGTAAATTTTTGACAATACAGGATCCTTTATTTGTTCATTTACAAAAGTATTATTAGAGATTTCTAAAAGTGGGTCTTTATTGTTCGAATCTCCAGAAATTAAGCAATTAGTGTATTGTTGTTTGATTTTGTTACAATTGTTATCATTAAAATGATTAACAACATTACTATTATCATGTACTACAGGTAGAGGTTGTTTTTCAAAAATTAATTCAGGATTAGAGTTCAAATCTTGTTGATTGTGAGTGAAGTCACATCTCGAAAAATAGTCTGCTAAAATATTTGATGAACCAGGGATGTGTTCAAAATCAAACGAATATTCTGAAATTTCCATTAACCATTTTGTGGTAAGGTCTGTAGGATTAGTTGTTTTTTTGTATCTTTTTAATGGAGCACTGTCAGATAAAATTGTGAATTTTCTGTTGTACAAATAGTATTTAAATGCAATTATTGATTTGTAGATAGCCATTAATTCCAGTTTTAGTGCAGGGTAGCGTTTTTCAGATGGCTTCAATGATTTAGAAAAGAAGGCTATTGGAAGTAATTTATTATCATGTTTCTGCATTAGTACCCCAGCAATGGAAATATTTGAAGCATCTGTATTAAGGTAGAAATCTCTATCCCAATCCGGTAGTCTGACCACTGGTGATTCAAAGAAAATTTTTTGAATTTTGTGAAAAATCTGTTGATGTTCAGTAGTCCAATGAAATTTTGATTTTGGTTTAGTCAGATCAATTAAAGGTTGTATTAGTTTAGAAAAGTTGGGTACAAGGGATTTATAAAATGTTACAACACCAATAAAATTTTTTAATTGCCTTTTAGTTGACGGTGTAGGAAAAGAATTAATTTTGACAATATTTGATTGTATTGGGGAAATACAATGATTTTGAATATGAAATCCAAGATAATTTACATCAGTTTTGTGAAAAGTGCACTTGTTAGGTGCAAGGGTTAAGTTGTACTTTATCAAAATTTCTAAAATTCTACTTAATTTAGTGCATGTTTCCTCAAAGCTATTCAAGCCAAAAATGAGGTCATCTTGATAGGCATGTATTCCCTCTAAATCAATTTCATCAATAATTGTGTCCATTAAAGCTTGATATTGAGAAGCAGCATTTTTCAATCCAAAGCATAGTCTTTTGTATTTAAAACTACCAAACATAGAAGTAAATGTTAATTTATCTTGTAAATCTTCAGGAAGTGCAATCTGGTGGTAAGCCTGTTGAAAATCTAAACATGTGAAGTACTTGTAGGCTGATAAGTCAGCAATAATTGTTTGTATTTTGGGCAAAGGGTATGAAGATCCTTGAATTATTGAATTAAGCATTCTAAGGTCCATTGCAATTCTATATTTTTGTTTACCTTCTGCGTCAAGTTTTTTTTTAACTAAAAGAATGGGGCAAGCCCATTCTGAACAATTTCTTTCAATAATTCCAGCTTCTACAAGTTGATTTATTTGACTTTTAGCTTCTTGTTGTAATGATTGTGGTATTGGAAAAGGTAATGTTTTAATTGGGAATTCAGTGATGAATTTTAAATTTGGTATAACTTTGTCTGTATGCCCTAAAGTTTTCATAGATTTAGAAAAGGCTGCAAAATTTGTTAACAAAATATTCTTTAATTTCTTTTCTTGGTCTCCTTGGAGATGTTTGACATCAAAATCCAAAGGAGAGAGTTCCTTTCTTCTTAAATTTAATATTTCATCAGAAGCTTGAATGTAATTCAAAATTTGTGTAGTTGAATCAGTAACAATTTTATTGTCATTATCAATTTCTGTTTCCTGTGGAATAATTTCATCAATTTCTGTTAGGGTGCCCATTTTTGTACCTTTATTTATGTGAATACTTTCTTTAGTTAAATTTTTAACATAAATTTGAAATTGGCCTTTATTACAATTATTATCATTATCCAGTATTTTTGAAGCACTACTATTTATTACTGAATCAATACACAATATATTTGCATTATTTTCTGTATTTTCAAACAAATAGTCCCTGTCAGACAAAAAAATTGTATTCACATCTATAAATGTTTCCTCTTCAGGTTCTAAAAATATTTTCTGAGAAGCCCTAACTGTCATTTGTTTACATTTTTGGGAAAGATTTTGATTTTTTTTCTGAGTTTCAGTATTTTTCGCAACACTACAATTGTTTAAGTTTTCATCTTCTACAAATGTATTTGCAATGGGAATAATTATATCTTTAAGTTTGATACTGTTTTTATACAAGTCTATTATTACATTATTTTGTTGAATAAAGTCCCATCCAAGTATGGCCTGAAACGTTGATTCATTAGGAATGTCAACTATAAAAAAACTTCTGTGAGAAAAATGTGTTATTTATTTTGAAAGAAGTTTGAATACATGAAGAGAATTGTACGTTCGAATTTACAGTCTTAATCGTTACTGGTGAAGACAAGTGTTTATAAGTTAATTTCTCTTTTAAAGATTTAAAAGTGCTTTCAGAAAGCAATGATATCGAACTCCCTGTGTCGATTAAATCGGTGATAGCATTTTTAGCTAAGTTAATTTCAATTAAGGGTAGTGTAGGTGAAATTTTATTTACATTAAAAATATATTCATTTTGAATTTCTGTAGTTTGTGTGTATTTGTTATCAGAAATATTTATTTTATTCACAGTTTGTGAGGCAATTGAATTTACTTTTCTTGTACTAGATAGTTTCATAGTGTCACTTAGATTTGAGAAATCAAAATTAGGATTAGGTGCTGATGTTGTCTGGTGTAGTTGAGATGTAAGGCCATCAGCTATTCTACATCTCGATTGTAGTTTAAATGCCTATTGTCATTTCTCTTGAAAAATCTTCCTCTCGAAAAATTATTGTTTTGGGTTTGGCTTCTTTGCCATTTATAACATTTATTAGCTACATGGCCTTTACGGTTGCAAAGCTGACAAACACTATGAAAACCCTGTTGTTGTGATCCCCTAGCCTTATGTGTTTTAAAATTTTTTTTATAATCATTGTGTCGACTTCGTGCAACATGAGCATTTTGTGAATCTGATAAACTGTTTACTTCCTCTTTTTTTTCTTTTTGTCCAAACGACAAAGCATCTACTTTTTCCGTTAGTTCAATTAATTTTTCGGATAAAGTGTTGACAAATACACTATCATTTTGTTTGAGGAGAATACTTTCATTCATGTTAATCTCTTGTAATTTTTGAGCGTGATTTACAGCTAATTTATAATCCGAAATTCCCTCTTCCATTATTTTTATACGTATGTTAGATGGAATGGAGGAGATAAACCTTGTAAATTTAATATTATCAAGTGCGCTAGTGTCCGTGATCTTTTCGTAAATAATGTTTGCGAGAATGTTCAATCTGTGTGCGAAATTTTTTATGGATTCTTGAGGGAGCAAATTCAGGTTGTTAAATTCTACAAGTGCTTGAGTGGAACTCATGGGAGTAAAAAAAGTTTTAAATTCTTCCTTAAGGAAGTCTAAATCGTTTGATTTATATAACTGGGGGGATTGTGTTAAATACTTTAATGCCGCCCCAGATAATTTTCCTTTCATAACGGCAACTGCTTCTTCAGCTGATAGCCTATTAATTTTGGCATATGTGGACACTTGGTCGAAAAAAAAATCTACTAAAGATGGTTCCCCATCAAAATTCATTAACTGAATATTGACTGTTTTGGCTTTCGCCATAATTAATACTTTTGCCTAACCAACTTAAAATATTGTAAATAAATTATATAATAAATATTGTATGTGACACAAAACAAAAATTGTTAATGCCAAGCATTCTTGTTTTTTTTTTTTTTTTTTTTTTTTTTAATTATTATTTACTTTGTTAATTAATTACTTTGGCATATAATTTTATACTATTGTATGCCATTTTTAAAACAAGAATACTTAGTTTTATATGCTCATATATTATTATCCAAAAAGAAAAGTATATGAGCATACATATGATAAATATAGTGTAAAAATATAAAAAATATTGTGAACTCAAATAAAATGTATTGAAAATGAAATATTATGAATGAAATAAACCAATATTATGAATGAAAAATGTTAGAATTTGTACCAAGCATTTCTGCTGCTCTGATTTATTTATTTATTTGTTTTAATTAAATTTTTAGTTGATATTAAAAGCAATAAAAATATTGCATGACAAATCTCAGCAAAAATACTTAGTCTCTCTATATATATGCAATAATAAAATAAATATTTGTGTTCATGCCATGAATTATAAAATAAATATTTGTGTAAAAATGTGGTGATAATTATGCACTATAAATGAGAAAAACTGTGTTTATGAAAAATAAACATATGAATAAATAAAGTTTCAAACATAGCAAGCAGTTTTGCCCAATTTATTTCAATTTGCAATTAATATCATAATTATTATTGTTATTATTTTAAATCGATAGATTCAAACTATTACCCAAAATAATCGGCAAAACTACTTAGCTAAATGTATATTTAAATATATATATAAAGTATTATGCAGTTAAAAAAATATTAAAATTGAAATTACTTCATAGTCATTTATTGAATAACTAATTTATCAGTCTCCAAATTATGAAATTTTCAAATAAAAAAATTACTTACTTTTTTTTTTTTTTATTATTATTATTCAATATTCATTATGACCTTACTTTTGAAAGATATTTTATTAAAAATTTACCAGAGTAGCAATGTTTATATCGTTTATCAATAGTTCTAAGACTACGATATTATCTCACAAAACTGTTTTTTTTATAATAAGAGTTACGCAGAAAACTTAGGTATTTGATACGTGCATGGCTTTTCCTCTGTACGAAATCACTAAACATTTGAAATAACCATTTTATATAAAAATTTCACATACATTTGGTTTTTCTCCTGTATGAATGCGTAGAAATTATTTATGAATTCTTTATGATACATTCTATAATATATTCGCTTTCCTTCATGTGAATAATGATGAAAAAGAACGGTCCATCATTGAAAGATGTCAAATCATATGATCTCAGAATGGGACGATAATAGTCACAGCATTTCCAAAGATTTCCTAAACCAGGCGCCGATCTGTGTTCTTTTTTTTTTACACTTCCCGGATACCCAGCTAGTTTCTAAAACGCCAGCTAAACGTTTTGATGACAGCCGTAAAGGACTTCGGGATTCAAAGAAATACGAGGAACTGCAAGCAAAGCCATAAAATCTCAACGAGAATAGTAGCCGAATGGGATTCTAAGTGCAGGAATATAGGCAAATGAAAGTTCTTGTTTTGCATGGCCGACAGCTCCGAGCAAATGAGATAAGCATAAAAATGTCACTGATTTCAGGATAATCTTCTCGATTTTCTCTATTCAAAGCGATTCACATTAATCATAAAGTTCTTTTAGTTGATATGTGAAAGATTCATTTTAAAAAAATGTTCGCATCGTCCCTCTTTCTATTCACTGAAAGTTCGAACTAGTTAGTGTCAATAGAATTTCGTCGACCCCGCTCTACAGAGTTCGAGAGAAGGGAAAATCCAACAGCATGATTCAGTCGGCTCCCCCCCTCTCTCTCCATCGATGCATTCTCGGAAACTGGTCGCAAGCATCAAGATTATATAACGTGGATTATCCGTTTCTGAAATAAAAGTTTATGCTTTGGCCGTAAAATATACACTGCGTTTGAGAACAAATAGGATCCATTGAAAAACTTGATAATTTTTAAATTGTCTTTATTTAATATATCCTTAAGAAGTCATACAAAGACGTTCACATATAAAATATAAGTTGTAATAAAAATAATAATATAATAACAATGACCCAAGTAATTTTCGGGAAGCGACGGAGAGAGAGAGAGGGCAGCGAAAAAAACTTATGTCTACTCTAAACCGTTAAAAAGCAAAAACTGAGGGTCTACTCTTTTCGATCGCACGGGAGAACCATCTGGAAGGGGAGTCATATGACTGCATTATCATTATTTTCGCCAAAATGAAAGCCAACTTCAGTTCTTTGTTTTAGATATTATACTAATGTTAATTTTTGAATTTGTAATGACGGTTTATAATTGTATTAACCTTTTAATCGCCAATTTTTATGCCAAGCGACCTTTCGACTAGAGAAAATGACCGTTATGAACTGAAATCATTAATATTGGGTAATTTAAAATAAATTATATCCGGTGTTGCAATAATATAAATTCTGACAGTGAGTTTTCTTTTTTTATATGACTATTTGAGAACACTTTTTTTATAATTACGTTTAATGTCAGAATTTCCGTTAGATATTATTTCTTTTATTTTCTTTTTATCCCATAAAATAAAGTACTTTTCTATTTAAAAAGATAAACACTTATTTATGATTTAGATATAAAAGATATACAATTTAGATTTCTGAATGATGTGTGTTATTGTTTTATGTTAATAAATAGTGTAGGTCGTATGTATAATTAAAATTGTGTAATTTTAACGACATTTAAAAATAATTCTTTTTTTTAAATGCTTAAGAACAAATTACGTAAATATAATATTTCACTTAAAATTTAATTATTTTTTTTTATTAGAATAATGCATTCATTTATCATTAGATTTTATTTTATTTAAAAATTCAATTAAAATTTAACCAAATATATGTGAACACCTTCACACCATTAGGGATACCCAGAATCTCAAACCCACTCACCACACCATGGCCGCTTTACTGGACCTCACGAAGGCCTTCGATAGAGTTTGGAAGGATAAACTGATTATCAAACTTCACGATTATTTCAAAATCAGTGGCAATGCTTTAACGTGGATCTCAGACTTTCTACAACACAGATCTATCAAGGTGAAGGTTAACAAGTCTCTTTCAGGACCATTTAAGCTCAGCCAAGGTGTTCCTCAGGGTTCAGTGCTTAGCCCTACTCTTTTCACCATGTTTATATCTGGTATTGGAAAACTGACTTCTACCAGAGTTAGGATGGGACTGTTTGCAGACGACATTGTACTGTGGTGCTCGGGAAACAATATTAATGATATTGAATCGAGACTTAATAATTCTCTTGTAGCTGTGTCCAACTTTGCCAAGGAACATAAAATCAGTTTTAATCCTCGCAAATTAATTGCCACCTTCTTCACAACCAACAAGCATTTATATAATTATCAACCACAACTGAAGTTGGAGGGACAGAGTCTCACTTATGAGAAGCATACCAAATATCTGGGGTTTATTCTGGACCAAGAGTGCACTAGTAACAGGCATATCGAACACATTGTATTGAAAAGTAGAAAACGTCTTAATATTCTTAAATAGGTAGAGATAGGGGTAGAGATAGGGGAGCCGACGCAACAACCCTTAGAACAACATATATGACTTTCATTAGGCCTATACTTGAGTATGGATTCCCGGTTTATTGTTGTGCATCCAAAACTAACCTTAACAAGTTAGAACAAGTTCAATTAAGTGCTGCCCGGATTATCACTGGTTTGAGACATAGCTGTCCTTCTGAAATTGTTCTTTTTGAGGCTGACTTACAGCCGCTCCATACTAGAAGACAAGCTGGCCTTGTTAAGTACTATAATAAACTCTCTAGTTACGGCCTCTGCAACAAGACCTCCACGTACCTTAACAGCTGGAGTAATCATCAAAGATTAAAGAGGAACAACCCTTTCAGTCACGCCGCCTCTCTTCAACTACCTAATTGTAATGTTGAACCCAACTCACTACACTGCTGCTTGAATCCTGCAGAAGGACTCCCCAGGGTTCACTTTAACTTTAACTTAAGCTCTCATGTTAACAAGAAAGACTACATCCCAGAACATCTTAGACAATTGACCTTGGAAAACCTAAGCCACATTCCTAATAATGCCATTAAAATCTTCACCGACGGTAGTAAAATTGACAACCTAGCAGGTAGTGGCATATATATTGAAACCCCTCACGCCAACTTGACTCTTTCTCATCGTAATCCAAATTACTGCTCTGTCTTCAGAAGTGAATTGATTGCAATAGACCTGGGACTAGAAGCTATTCTCTCTGAAGAGGATTATGGTGACCTATGGATCTTGACTGATAGCCGTAGTTCTCTTCACCATCTTAGTAATTGGATTCTTGTGGGCGACAAGGTCAGCACCTCTATACTGCTTAAATTAAAACTCATTTCACAAAACCATGACGTTCATTTGCAATGGATACCTTCACACGTGAATCTCCATGGGAATGAAATGGCTGATAATCTTGCTAAGGAGGGTTGCAGGATTTCTGCAACTCCCTCCTCCGCACTTACTTTTCAGGAGTTATACTCCCGGGAAAATTTAAAAATCTCTGAGGAGTGGAAAACTCCCCCCACCCATAATTGGTACAAGGGCTCAAAACTGGGTTTGTCCCTTGACCTCCCGTGTGACAGACGTACCCGAACTGTACTGTCAAGACTCGCTAGCGGTCACATCAAGTGCCTCACTTTCATCGAGGGCAGGAAAACCTTCACCACCTGTACCAAGTGCCAAAATCATCAGGCTTCTCCTGAGCACCTTTTGGAATGCATGGGACTCTCTAAGGAGGATCTTTTCATCAATCCTCTTCTGGTCTTTGACTTTCTAACTGTCAACGAACTCGTGGATCTTGTCTGACTCCGTCAGACAAAGAGGATAAGCAACAACAACAACGATTTATAAAAATTATATGTGGAAAAACCTACTTGATTTATGTTCTTTACATCTGAATCAACAAGTTTTATACTACAACAGGATGGCTACTAGTCAGGAAAAGTCAGGGATTTAAGTGAGTATGGGAAAGTCATGGAATAGTCAGTGAATTTTGACAAATCTTGTCGAAATAAGCCACATTTGAAAGCTCTAAATTGTTCGTTAATTTTGTGAAATTTTTTGGGAAATAAACAGCATAAGTTAGGAAAAAGTCAGAAAGAATGGTGAAAAATAGTCTTTAAAAAGTCAGGGAGTTTGGAAAATTTCTAATGTTAGCCATTCTGTATATAAAAATAATAAAATGTTGTTTTAAATTTCTGAAGTTCAATTAACTTTAAATTAAACTTTTATTTTATCTTTGTGATAAATTTCATTTTAAGTGAAAATCTGAATAGTCAAGCATCAGGTGCAGTAAACTGATTTTACCCGAACCTGACCTGCAATTGGGTCTGGTTGATAATTTTTTTTTTTCTTCCATGTTTGGTTCGGTTCAGATTGACTTATATATTTTTCTTATGGATCAGATTGGCTGAATTTTTTTCTTCGGGGAGGGGGCTGGGTTGACTGATTTATTTTTCCTGTGGGTTGGGTTTGAATTAGGTTCACTGAATTTTTTTTCTGCGGGTTAGGTTACGTTTTCAATGAGTCGGATCAACTTGAGAACATCTTCAGGGATTGATTCAGGTTTTAATTTCTGGGGCCCATTTCTGTGGAAAAACAAATTATTTTTGTGAAATTTTTATTTATTTTTTTGAAAATGTATTTATTTTTGTGAAAAACAGAACTGTCACTAGAAACATTTCATTTTAGCAGTTACTCTATCTAATGTTCAATATCAAGTTAATAGTATTTTAGTAAACACAAGTATAGACACTCATGCATACTAATAAAATCAGACTTTAGTCTGTAAGTTTGTTGGAATTAAATTTTGCGATATCTTTACGTCTCACACACCATGGAAGCCGAAAATGACTTCAGAAAATTTTGCCTGTGTGTGTGTCATGGTGTCTGTATGTTGCTTTTTTTGTTCAGGTATCACGCGAGAATCGCTGGATGTAATTCAATGGCACTAGGCAGGCATTTAGGCCTTCACCCAACTTAAAATTATATCTATAGAAATTTTCAAAATTTTGATTAGTTTTTGAATTATGGGTAAAAAATGCCTGTGCATGCGGCATAAAGATTTTGTCAGTAAAACGCTTTGAATGGGAAGAGAAAAAAAAAATCTGGAGTGACTCCACTCGACTTTCCGAACATTGAGTAATTAACAGTTTTGTAGATAAAGTAAAGAAAGAGGAGTTGTTAAACAAACAAAAGAGAGAAAACCCTAATAGAGTGTTTGAGTATTTTCTCCATATATTGCACAATGTTTTATTTAACACTATTGAACTTTGAGCCCATCGATCATAATGATAAAGAATTTTTCGTTGTGTCCCTGTAAAAACCTATAAATGCTAGATTCACGAAAATGCTTATACTTAGTACAACAGTGATTTATAATATTCATATAAATTTTCAGCTCAATTGAATAAGGCGTTTAGATGCTATTGCACTTTTAAAAATTTGGTCCCATAGGCCATAATGACAAAAAAATTTTCTCTGTGCCCCTGTAAAAAAAAACTGTAAGTGCTAAATTCACCAAAATCTATACAGTTCATGCAACTGTGACCTATAATATGTGTACAAATTTTTTGCTCAGATTAATAAAGCATTTAGACACTATGACACTTTTAAAAATTTGGCCCCATAGGCCATAATGATCAAGAATTTTTCCTGGTGTCCCTGTAAAAAAAACTATAAGTGCTAGATTCACCAAAATCTATAGGGTTCGTACTATGGTGACATACAATATACGTACCAACTTTCAGTTTATTCGAACAAAGCATTTAGATGCTAGCGTGTTCACTCACAGACATACACACACACATACACACATCATCGCAAAAATAGTGGAAACGGATTCAGGGGACCTCGAAACGTATAGAAACATCAAAATCTCAAATTCGGATTTTTGACATGATTACAATACTTTCCTCACTATAGTGTACGGAAAGTGAAAATGGGTAACAGGAAGTAACATAGAGCTGAAAAAGTAATGTTTTTGATTGCTTTATATTTTATTAAAAAAAATAAATAAGTAAATAAAACGCATATTTACCAATAACGAGAAATACCCAAAAAAGTTAACATAATAATAAGCTTATGGATAAAAATTAATATGTTATTATATTATCCATTTGTTTCTCCATTATATATATATATATAAAATAAATAAATAAATAAATAAAATGTGCTTCTGCAAATTTCAAAGTAATTTGTAAGTAAAGTAATATTAATTGATCCCAAAGAAGAGTGTTCTTTTGCATGACTTGGGTACAGCTTTAGTACAGTACCCTCTTGCTGATATTTAAATTTTTGTCTGTTCTGCGATGTATTAAAATAGTTGCAGCATTTACGTTAGAAAAGATCTTGGCGAGAAACAATAGAGCTACTTCAGTGCCAAATTTCCAATTTCGCCAATTTGGGGCTACTAAAGCTGCTTCAAAACATAATTATTTTCTCTATTTTATAATGCATTTAAATTGAACATGCATATTTATAATCAAAATTTTTTGTTTAAAAAAATAAATAAATAAACAAGTAAATTTTCTAAGAATAATTTCCGTTACCTATCTTAATTTTTTGTAGTTATAAAAGATATTTTTTTTTATTCGTATACAAATTTTCATGAGAATACTTTGCATTTCTCTCTCTTTATATATATATACTACCTGATATCGATACCAAATTCAAATATCACCATATATTTATTATTTGACAAAATTTCAAGGCAGAAAATTAATAGATTGTTGATGCAGTTGAATATTGAAGAAAAGATACAGTTTTAGTATAACACCCTCTTGGCAACTTTTAATTTTATTTATTTATTTTTTTTTTTTTTTTTTTTTGCTATTTTGGCAATGAATTATAATGGCTATAGCAGAATCGGATATAAAGAAGTGTGTGAGAAATGTCTAGGTACTTTTAAGCCAAATTTCAAATTTTGCTTGGGGATCTGATACTAAAGCTGTTCCGAAGATAAAAACAAAAGGAAAAATAATAGACTTTAAAAAAATAAAAAGTAAATTAAGCAACTATGCCACGCTATTTGACGTATTTCACAATGAATGCACATGGTGTTACGAAAAGATTGTCCATGGGAGGATAAGCCATTTGAGATTTTCTTCTCTCGGACAACTCACAAACAAGATGTTTGTAACAAATTATAAATTTAAAAAATAATTACATATATAAGGTAATTGTAAATAGGATTTCAATTTATTATCTATATTAATAAAATCAGACTTTTGTCTGTAAATTTGTCAAAATCAAAAAACTTTACGATATCTTCACTTTCACACACCATGAAAGCCAAAAATGACTTTAGAAAATTTTTTCTGTGTATGTGTGTCATCGTGTGTGTATGTCTGTAACGCTATTTTTGTCCGGGTATCACATATGAATGGCTGAACAGAATTCAATGGCGCTCAGCAAGAATTTAGGTCCTTACCCAACTTAAAATTATATCTATCAACTTTTTCAAAACTCCACACCACCCGTTCCCCGCCTGAGGGGGTAAAATTCAAACACATGTTTATAAGCATAACTCGGCTCCAAATTACTTCACAGTAAAGAAATTACATATGGGGAGACTAGACATAAGCAAAACATTATCTGTGATTTAGAAATTTTCGATTTTTAAGGGGAGAAAGAGGGAAAATCGATTTTTGGCAGGAAATATCGCAAATTCTGAATTTTTGAGCAGAACTCTACCGATAATGGAACAAAAATGTTGAAAAAAAAGCTATGCAACTTCTTTAGGAGGGAGGGAGGGGGAGTACGTGTAACGAAGGGCAAATTCGAGACCCTGGGAAATTTATGAGAGCTGCAGTCAAGAAGTTTCGTGCTTGAATTGTTTATATGTATCCAACACCTAAAGTAACTAGATTTATCGAATTCCCTCTGGGGGGAGGCAGGAGGCAAAAAATTATTGTAAGCATAACTCACCTCCAAATTACTTCATGGTGAAGAAATTGCACAAGAGGAGACTAGACTTAGTATAAATAAAACATTATATATGATTTTGGAAGTCTTGATTCTTAAAAGAAAGAGGGGGGGGGGGAGAAATAGTTTTTCAAGGGGAAATTTGAGAAATTCTAGATTTTTGAGTAGCTAGATTTTGAGCTCTACTAAAAAAGTTGCAAAGGTATCCAAAACAGCCATGTGACTTTTTTAGGATATTTCCAAAAACCCATTTTAATTTTTTAGGGGGGGGGGGGGGGCAACGGCATAGGAAGTTGCAAATTTGAGATCCCCCCTTTTAGCACTAAATTTGTTTTGGGATATCTAGAAATCTGCTGTCACAAAATTTTTTGCATAAATTGTTTACGTATCTGACACTTACTGCAATAGTATTTTACGAACCCCTCCCCCCCCCCATACCACACAAATCCCCTTAGAGTCAGGGGGCAATAAACATGTGTAAAAACATGTTTCCCCTTTTGAATTCGCCTTAAATTATCTTAGAATGGCGAATTTTGCTGTGTGGATGTTGATTAAGTGTACGCATTATGTACTTTGGTGGGATTTCGCAAAATTTTGGACATACCCGCTGGGAAAGGGGAAATAAGAAGCAGGTAAGTTCTGCCAAATGCAGTGGGAGCCCGGACTCCTCACGTTGCGAGCGGGAAAAACCTGTACCGAACACAACGGGAACTTTAATTTAAGTTATAAATAATGATATGTGATTTTAACAACTCATTTAAGTATAGTGTCCGGCAAAGCCAGCTAGTTAAAAATAATTCTGTAAACATGGAAATTTTTACAAAAGTATTACTTTTTATAAAATAAAAGTTTGTAAACGGGCTGTTTTTATAAATCAGAATTTTGTGAAGGGACCCATCTTCTGAATTTAAATTTTGTGAAGGGGCCCATTTTAAGGATTTGAATTTTGTGAAGGGGCCCGTTTTAAAGATTTGAATTTTGTAAAGGGGCAGCAAAATGGTCCTAATTTTTGCCTCTATCGACCCCTAACCTTTCAAAAAATTTTATCACAATAAACAGAAATTTATTTGATATAATTTTAAACATGCTACATATTCCCATGATTAAATTATACATGTACACAAATTATTGCATACATATCACAGAAAGGCAATAAACACAGAAAAGTCAAATATATACTAAACTTAAAGCATATTTTTGTACTCTTGAAGAACACAACACACATAAATGGTTAAAAATTATTAATCTATTTTTCAGATTTTTAAATTTTTAACTTAGAGTATCGCAAGTATTTTTAAATATTTAACACTTTATATTTTCTAAGATATTATAACTATTAAGAAAACCTATTTTAATACGTAAAAATTCAATTTTTGCAGAAAAAAAACTGCTTTTTTTCCACCGCCTCAAAATTTCTGGAAATTTTACAGCTCTAGAAATGACTCTTAAGGTCCACAAATTTTCAGGAAATTTTAAATTCCCTAATAGCATGATGCACAGCTGTCTTGCTCACATTTACCCACGAACTTACTTGACGCTCAGAAAATCCAATTTTATGCAGGGTCAATATTTCTGACCTTTTTGTAACAGTAAGTGAAGGTTTTTTTACCCATTACAATAATTACACAACAGCCCTGTCTATGACAAAATTCAATAAACAACCGGTGATAAACGTGCAGGGCATCTTTATTTATAGCAGTAGAATGCATCTTCTGATGCAATCAGCATGAGATGATGGAACAATCTGTGCAAATGATGCAATGTGCTAAAATACTGAAATCGGCTACTGGTCAAACTTTTGCAAATGACTGTACACTGTAAAAAAATAACTATTACCAGCTGCAAGAAACTCTCTGTGATTGGAGGAAATAATTATTTTCTCCAATCACAGAGAGTTTCTTGCAGCTGGTAATAGTTATTTTTACTTTCTTCTATATTCAATAGAAGAAAGTATTGGATTCGTAAAAATTTTCGACCTCAGGTTTTTGATGGATTTACACGCTTTGAGAGCTGTAGAACACGATTTGACCATTTTTAGAAAATGTCTGTCTGTATGTGTGTGTGTGTGTGTGACAAAATTTTGTGGCAACTGTATCTCAGGAACTACTGCACAGAATTTCATACAAATTGGTATGTAGTTGCACCTTGACATAAATTAGTGCCTATCAACTTTTGGTAAAAATTGTCTGACAGGTTGCGTTGCCATCCCACTTTTCCTAAATTTTTAACATGGTGATGTAGGGCAAAATTCTGTATAAATGTGCATAAAGAGAATTATTTTTTAGTAATCATTATGAAATTTACAAGAATTATTTATAATAGAGATAGTCAACTGGGAAAAAAAAAAAATTGCATGTGTAGGAGCCTCGTGAACCCCCCTGGGAAATTTTCAAGATGGGTATCTTTCGAAAGGTCTCGTCAATGCCTTTAAAACGAATGGTTGAACTATAAATCTGTGATAATTTAAAACAAAGTTATCGATTTTTTTTTTACTTTTTACAAAAATAAAAACTCAGAAAATCTTTTTTTTTTAAATCTTTTTTTTTTTTTAAACGAAATTTAACCAAATTTGGTATTTAGTTGGCTCCTGACATAAACTGGTGCTGATTAGATTTGGGGATCAATCGCACAACAGGAGGCGCTATGATCGTATTTCTTCTAAATTTTTAACATGGTAGTATAGGACAAAATTTCGTATAAATGTACATAATGAGAGTTATTCTTAACCTGTGATTGTAAAAATAATATGAATTATTCCTAATAGTAGTAGTTAATTAGGAAAAAAAATTTGTGTATGTAGAATACCCCCCGGGGTGGGGTAAATTTTCAAGATGGGTATCTTTCGAAAGGTCTCGTCAATACCTTTAAAACGAATGGTTGAACTATAAATATGTGACAATTTATAAAAAGTTATCGATTTTTTTTACTTTTAACGAGAAAAAACTTGGATTTTTCTTTTTCTTTTTTTTTTAATATTGTTACTGAGTGAATTTGTATAGGAAAATATAGAAGAAAGTCTTGTGGTGGCCACAACATACTAGTTTTACAGTGTAATGAACCTACAAAAATACTACTTTTTTAAATGATTTATGTAAATATATATTACGGTTGTTCTAAAAAGAAAAATATGCATTAAGGAACTTTCAAAAATACTACTTTTTAAATTAAGTTATAAAATCTTACAGAATTTGTAACAATTTATGAAAGGAAAAAATATGACTTCAAGGATAAGTTAATTAAACTCTCTAAAATTTTCTTTAAATGGTATCTGCATTATTCAATTCCGATTAAAGATTTATCAAAACAGATTTAAAAAAAAAAAAAAGAAAAATCTCTATGTATCTACAAAATAATAAAAATTAATAACAGAAGCATAAAATAGGTTGCATTCATACCAACTGCTGGAGTCACTGTTGAATCATTCACTATAGCTGGAAGTGACTGATGTCTGCTGTCATTCTGTAGCCTACGTACTCCACTATTTGGAGAAAGGCCATTGGCAGGAGATACATTACCGCTTGGAGAGGCAGGATTATGGTTATTATTGCGGCGTGTTCTTACTCTAACACCACCACTTACATTATTACTAATATATGAGGTTCCAGGATCGTCAGTTGTTGACAGTCTCTGAGAACGATTAGTAGGTCTAAAACTAACATTGGAATGGCTTTCTTCTGTGTGATTTACTGAAATATTAGAAACACAAAAAGAGTCTTTACAAAAACAAACATTTAACAAATTATAATATATCATTAAATTAAAATTTTAATTTAAAGAAAACTTTAAAACAATATTGGGTATAAATTTATATTTCATTAAAATTGTTAAAAAGAAAATGGAAAGAAAAATTAGAGCTGATATGCATACCATCATTAGATACATTTTCAGAGTGCCCTCTTAAAGGAAAACGTGTTAAATCAATATGTAATCCATCAAGAATTGTCACTAAATGGTTAGAGGATCTTCCAGTTTTACCATTTACATTTAATTCAACTGGGCAGGGAAATTTTTCCACTGAAATTAAAGAAAAATTATAGAGTACTAGAAAAATATTTATACCTATATAGTATACACATTTTTATCAATAAAATTAAAAAGGAAAAAATTACGAAAGATTGTACAATTATTGTATATTGAAATGAAGACTTGATGTTAATATGCTCATACAAAATAGACTTTTCATATATTCAACTAAAAGTCATATCTATTTACAAATAAAGTTGTTGGATAATTTCTTTCAAAATTGTACAATTAATAAACAGGGATGAAATTTTTCAGCCTGTATTTTTATTTATTTGTCTTGCTGCTGTGTATTTTTACATCAGCTAATCACATAAAAAAAATTTTACCTATCCACATCAATATTAAAGCATAATCATTTGTTAATTTTTCATAGAAAAGTATTATATTTCATTAATGAACATACTTAAATTTTATCATCAAAATTCTAGTATTTCATATTTTCCTGTCTGTATAAGAAACTTTTAAAAAATGACTTTTTAAATACATGAAATTTTAAATAAATAGTGCATAAATTGAAAAAGAATAATAACTAATGTAGTAATAATATAAAGTGACATACTGAAATTACCTTGAATTTATTATACTTCATTTACCTTTTAATTTAAATTTTAACTTATACATATATACTGTCAGAAAAACTGATGTACTTGAAGTTATACTAATTAGCACTAAAATGAAGATTTTTATGTCATATAGTGTCATATTATTATGTCATTTTTATGTCATACTTAATAAAATTTAAAATAAAACCTCGAAACTTCCTAATAACATTAAAATAAAATTATTAAAAGGTCTACTTGAAGTTTCATATGAGATGTTTCATTGTGACACCACAACTCTTTTTCTGTTCTTTTTTATTTTGTTTTTCCAGGTTTTATAATCAATGTGTCCCTGACTTGCAGGCAGGGTGTAGCACTCTTCTCAAAGGCTCTAGGGAGAACCTTGTATCATTACAACTTGATAAAAATTTTAACTCAATTCTCAATTCGAAAATTATAAGGTAGGATTTCAAATTAATTCTACAACCTTGAAATACTAAGCTTTAATATTTCTTCAAACACTCCTTAAATAAAGTGTATAAAGAAATTTCAGAAAGTAAAAAAGTTAACTTTGATAACTAATATATAGATGCTAACTTCTTCCTAGGCCCAGTAAAAAAATAGACCTTCCATTAAAATGACTGACTGCCCTTTTATAATAACTTATACAGAAATTCCCCCAGACAGTTTCAGGAGGGTGCAGTGCCTCTACCTGCCCTTTGGTTAAAAAAAAAATAGCACCCTTCTTGTCCCTTTATTTAAATATATATATATCCTTATTTCTCTTTGTATTTGCTTTCTTATTGACAAACTAAACTGTATTTTTTAAAACAATTATTCAACTTGCTAATAAATAAATTCTACAATTTAAAACTTTTTAACAAGCAAGCCTTGTATTATAATATAAGTCACCTAGCACCTTATTAATTATCAAATTAATCATTTCTTAATAGGAATTTTAGCATGTACTTACTAAAAGACTAAAAATGGTGAAAAGCATTATGACAAATCACTATCTATCTGAGGGATATGCCATATGTGTCAATGGAAATACTTCTTCTCCGTGTAAAATCTTTCTGTCCTATGTATCCTATCATCTTAAATTTATGAGAAAATAACTTACGAATTGAAGGATAATGATATATTGAAAATAAGTGATATACATATAAACAATACTGTATTATGTGTGTCCATCAGCACTCATTTACACATTTGTAACAAGCAAAAGTATAGAAACTTAAAATTGAAAAATATTGTACATGTACTTACAACTGAACCTTGAAATTAGTGGCCATAATTTAAATGTGACCTTATTTTAAGAATCTAAAACTGACCCTATAAATCTAAAAAGTGTCCTTTTTACTTTCTCTTACCCATATATATGCTAAAGAAAGTATTGTTTAGAAGTCACATTTTTTAAATTGAGTTTTTGTTATATTTGCATGCTTTGAGGTCACCTGAACTCAAAAAGCATGTTTTTAGCAATTGGTCTGTGTGTGTGTCTATCTGTCTGTTATCAACATATCTCAAGAACAAATAGAAGTAAGGAGCCCAAACTCTGTATTCTAAATCTATATCATATAGTGACGCTACACTAAACTATTCATCGAGATCAAGCAAATGATTTGTATACAGGGACATCCAAGAGAATTCAAATACATTATATATATGGGGGAAATTTCTCGTAAGTACAGTGTAACATCTATAGGCTGCCCTAAACAAAATAGAATGAACATATTTTTTGTATGCATAAAAGCATGTTTTTTGTAGATTGTGGTAGGAAAATCATTCATCATTTGTTAAGAGATACCCAAAGTATTTGGATATTGGGGATATACTTGGAAATTGCTGGAAGTGTATTTCATTTTGTGTTATGTGTATTTCACTTAAGACTAAATTTAAGTAGTGCACAATGTAATGTGTATATAGTTTATAGACAATATACAGGGATACCCAAAATTAAGCTAAATGTTCTTTTCCATTGAATGTAATTGATGAAGGAGCATTGCTACATTTTACTATGTTGACTAACACTGCTTAGGAAGGAAAATTCATTTTTCATACTCATACTGCAACCAAAGAATTCTTTGAAATTTTATTTTCAACTTTAATTTTTTTTTTTTTTTTTTTTTTTTATAATATGTTTTGAGATTCACTGAATAAGAAAGTCCAATTTTTAGCAGTTTATATGTATGTATATCTATTAAGAGCCTAACAACAAACAAATTCAGAAAATTCACATTTGGTACAGTACAGGATCTGTTATCCAGAAAGCTTGGGACCTGGGTTATTCTGGATAAAGGGTTTTTCTGAAATTTGGAACACTTTACTATATGTATAAAAATGGTACAAAATAATTTCATAAATAGCAGTGATAAACATGAATAATATATATAACACACATTACCTATAGATTTGTTCATTTAATACATTATTTTCACAAAATAAAAAATATTCTTTGTTACATTTTTAAACTTTAAATAAGAATAGTAATAATAATAATAAAGGAAAAATTAATAAATAAACAAATATAAAATTTAATTTTGGATTTGAGAGTAAAATATGTTCATTTGGATTTCGGAAACATTTCTATAATAGTTTTTTTTTTTTTTTTTTTTTTTAATATAGTGTGTCTCTTGTACTAATTGTTCATAAATGTTTAAAATATTTTTAGCACATAATGTTAAATATATTTTATGAAATTAATTCAAAAATAATAGAAATTATTATTTTTCTAACAATTGGCACTTTATGCATGTGACCTGAGTTTAAGGATAAAATTAATCTATTATTGGGCACTTTAAGTAGTATAAGTTTCGTTAATGTTTATCTATTAAAAATACCATAAAAATTCATTTTCTAACTCAAATTTGCAAAATTATCAAGTAATTATTTGGACAATTTTGTGTACAAAATATTTTCCCAGAATAACACCATAGCATTAAAGAAAGTAGGTCATAAAAATATTATTCTGACTGCTGCTATTATTTACCTTTCATTCTTAAATTTTAAGATAATTAAAAAATTTGGTAATTGGTATTTTGCATTCTGGTTTGTGGAGCATTCTAGATAACGGGATTCCAGATAATGGATCCCATATTGTATTTTGAAGTTTGTATTAGGTTGCCAGTTAAAACATTTGATCAAGATTGGCAAGTTTGAAGGCAAATTAATTACAGTCTTGTATTTTTTTTTTTTCTTTTAATAAATGTAAGCATTATGCAGTAGCTCCCTCCCCGCCTTACATAAAATTATAAGTCAAATAAAACTGTTCCCAAACCTACTTTAGATTATTTTCAAAGTAGATTAAACTTTATTATCTTACATTATTGATCTTACGATTTAATCTGCAATTTACCTTTATAGTTGTTATTGAAATACAGGGTAAGAGAAAGTCGTGTGAGTGACACACCAGTGGCGGATTTAAGGGGGGGGCTAGGGGGCTGAAGCCCCCCCCCCAAACACTGTCATTCATAATTGAATTTTGCAATTGTAAATTTTTTATTGGTCTAGAATAACACTTTGAAAAATCTTAGCCCCCCCCAAAAGTCAAGTTCTGGATCCGCCACTGTGACACACCAGATTATTTAAAACTGGGGAACTCTGACTTACAATGCCTGAAGCATACAATCTTTGTACTATTAATTGCCAAATCAATGTCTTACAGGCACACAGCACATAAAGTTTCATTAAAGTGAGCACTGTATTAACAGTTTATGAGCAAAATGTACACAAGGATCCATTATAATTAGTATGACTCCTATTATAGTATTAACCCTCGCTTTCCCAAGATCCAAGTCATTACTGCAGAAAAATTGCTTTCAGGTGCCGCTTTGCACATTTGACGGAAATCACTAGCATCGAGCCTTTTTGCATCGTTTAGAAGTTGCAAGATTCCACTGGTTACGTTTGCTATCTCTGGCGAATTAGCGCACTTTTTGAATGAGGCAGGCTTATCTAAATTTCTACTTCAAAATGACCCCATCTTGGGAAAGCGAGGGTTAACTAGAATGTTATTTTATGAATAGACAGCAATCTGTTATGGAAGACAGGTGACAATTGTAGTGCATACATTAAAAAAGAAACTACAAAAAAAAAAAAAAAAAAAATGAAATCAAATAATAGATTACATGTGTAAAAAAAAAAAACTTACACTTTCCATCTTGTTTATTAAGAATTTTGTACAGATCAATAGAACCTTCACCTAACAGGCCATCTTTCATGAGGGAACTATGATTTAATACTCTAAAATGGAGCTTTGAGTATGGAGTAACAAGTCTGGGAAAGAAAAAAATGTGCGATTAAAAAAAAAAATTAAGCAGTGTTTAAACAATTGTATAGTTTGAAATTAATTATTACTACAGTCGAACCTTGTTAATGTGAACATGCTTAAAACCGTGAATTGTTTTAAACATGAACTGTTTCCACAATCCTCGTCAAAATGAAGAGTAGTTTTTGAGTTACTGACAGCATAAACTATTGATTACATGAACAAATTTTTTATTCCCCTTGTGATTCATGTTAATGAGGTTTGACTATTATATTCGACTTACAAAGTTGCAGTTGAAATATTATTCAGAGTAAATAAAGTCACATACTGATACTGCCCCCTGGCAAGATAAGTGATAGGACTCGAAAATGCAGTATTAAAAAAAAAATCAACTTAAAGAATACAATAAATCATTGACTAGTCCACAGGCATAGGAATGGAAAGGGCTCATGGGGCATAAGCTCCCCCCATCTCCCTCCCAATTGATTATTAGGAATTTTCTGTTAATGCCAAATGAAAGAATCACCAACTTAAAACCAAAATTAATGTCTTATAAATGCTCATTATTAGTGATATTTTTAAAAATTAATATTAATAATTAGTGAACATTAATTAACATTAATTATTAATTCACTTTCTTAAGATTAATTTTAAGTCATTTTTAAAATGAAATTTTTTTAGCCCTTCCCATGACTTTGCTACACCTCTGAACTAGCCTGTAAAAAAACTAACACAATAACCTCTCAGATGAATAAATTGCGAGATAGAGATGTGACACTATTCATGCACATTGGGGCTCTTTATACACATTTTCCAATTATTCAAAATTGAAAATTTTTTTTACTTGGGTCACTTTTCGAGCCAGACTAAAATATGATACATCATGTACCCTCAAACAAAACTTATTTGAATCATGATTAAAATAAGGAAAAAAAAATTACAATTGAAGTATAACTATGTAACTAAATGTAACAGCTAATTTCAGTTATTGTTTCATTTGAACACAACTGATAAAACATTTTATTTCAGATTTTAAATGGACTTTAAAAATAAAATTAAGAATATCAGACAATTACAATCGTCAATACTTTAGGTAATATAAATTAGATAGGATATTATGCTCTAGAATGTGCAAA